>JAZHYW010022571.1:0-50720 GCA_037355805.1 Ixodes ricinus
CTGGAAACCTCGTGGTTATGTTATGATTTTATGGTCTATTGCGAGCAATTTGAGGTTGATATTCATGTGGGACTTCTCTGATGTAGGACTGAAAAGGCTGTTGAAGATTCTAGAAACCTGGGAAACAAGATTTGTGTCCAACTTGCTGCGGATCGTGTGAAGCTCTTGGGACGTAACATGGATACACAGTCGTCATGCATGATGATGTGCACGAATACCGTAATTGCACAAATATAACGTGCATTTTTTTCAAATCACATGCTACAAAACACTTCTGCATTATGTTCGGACTCGAATTCAGCCACGAGCACGCGAGCCTGGAGAAGGCCATCCCTCCAGCTCAAAGCAGGAGATCGGGTGGGAAAAGAAGTGGGGGTGTGGGAGGAATTTATCAGCTATTGGGCCCCGTGAATGAGGGAAATAGAAAACAAAGAGCATTTTTATTGTGTTTGTGTATGTACAACTGGCACTCGCCAATTCAAGCATCGTCAAGCCAGGCCAAGTCAACACAAGCGAAGCCAAGACCAACGACTGTGTTTATGCAATCGTGAAACGCAAGGTGTTTGTTTGTGCAGAGAGGACAAGAACAAGAATGAGTGTGGACAGTTCAGCAGATCGTTTCCCTGCCTGCACATTTTTTAGTTTCTGCTCCAGAGTGGTCGGGAGTTTGTGTGTTGGTGCTTCTGCTTCGTGTCTCACTTTGCTTGTGGGCTGCCGAGGAGCTCAAGCCGAAGAAAGAATAACTACCAGACAAGCGGCGCCGTGCTGCTGCATATCTGCGAAGTAGCAAGTGGATTGTAAATGGAAGGACCTGAGCAGTGAGGATGAGTGCAGTCAAAACATAAACTGCTATTTCTTTGATTTGCATTGCCTTTTCACTTCTGCTATGCCCCCAAGTGCAGTAAATTTACGAGGCCTCAACTCGCTCGTTATAATAGTAATAATTTTTTTTTTTTTTTTTTTTTGGGGGACCAAAACTTGCTTTCGCGTTATATTTGTGGTGGCGTATATATCGTGCAAACACGGTAATAGAATCGAGAGGATGGTACCAATAGTTTCATGCTATGTCTCATTTTTTGCTTCTAGAAGAGACATTCAATTGCATGCGCTAAAAGAAAAAGCTTGCGTGGCTCTCAAGCTATTTTCGGGCAGAGGGCCGGCCGCGGATTCTAGGTTCAGTTCTACGTCGAAAGATCCGAATCCTCAGTCCTCTCTTGAGCGCGTTCGCAAAATTTATTCTTCATTTTCTGGGAGCGTGAGTTAAAAGCGTTTTGCTTTAACAAAACGAAGTTATTATTATTATTATTGTTATTGTACTATTAAATATCTCATGCAGCACCAAGTTGGTCTGCATTATGAAAACCTGGTATCTAAAAATAGATTTGGTATCTCTTCATGTATGACACCTATGGCAGCATACGCCTCAGCCTAAAACGTAAATTTATTTGTATTCTTCGTTGTCTCAACGTTTGAATGTGGCAGACATAAATTACTCTTTCAATCCTCATATGTGGGTCTTTTCCCTCCATGGAACAGTGAGGTGTGTGCAACCTTGATGTAAAAATAAAGCGAGGATTTCTAGTGCTTGCGTGAAACAGATGCGTATTCGGAGCGACCGTGGCACAATAGAGCCCCGGGCTATGCTCGACGGCCACGGCCTCTTTTATTTCACAAAAACTCTCAAATCAAAGTCGTGCAGTCAACCGCACAACACTCTGGCATCATCGTAGGCACCGGGTACACAGAACACCACAAAACACCGGTTGAGTTACAAAAAACAAAACTACGTTGAAATGCTGCCCTTAAAAGCATGCCAAGAACACCCGAACCGAAAAGGATTTTCAGCCGCCTGTCAAGGCGGCAGAAGATGCCCGGAATACCACGTGTAGGAACTTAACACTTAACTTGTCCAACTTAGCTCAATACTGCCACAGACCTCTCTTAAAATTCCTAGTTTGCTGCTTTTTTCTTTCCCATGCCCAACCCTTATCACCGCGCACTTTTCTGGGATTTGGACTCTACTGAGGACACCTCCCTCGTGGAGGATCCCCAAGCCAGCACGGACACCTAGGGGTCCGCAGACAGCTGTACAAGAGCTGCTCTAGACTACAGTTGGTTATAGTCTAGGCACCACCACTGATCTATGTTCACTAAAGAGGCGGAAACCATGAGCTTACCGTTACTTGACGACTGATTCGGTTCCATACGAACTGTTGAATGTGGTCAGGCTCAAAGACTCGCCAAACGCCGTCTCATTGAAGCCAATCTGCTTTCCACGAGGCTTCTGTACCTGTAATCGTGATGCACGTTTAGACAGCAAGAGAGTTAGTGAGCCCCAATGGGCATCTGTCGTCTCCACCATAAATCGGAAATTCTGCCAATGCAGTATGATTGCTAGCCTTGGATACATAACACGCATCATGCAATAGCGACACACGGCTGCATGCCGGTACAAAGCTCATCCAGACCGAAACTGGCAGTGGCAGGAATGAAACCCCGAATCCTGGGTTCTGCAGCATGAGGTTTCATCCACGTCATCCGAGCTGCGGTGCGTTAATGCATCCGCTCACCGAACCCCCTCCCCTTTTGTGAGCGAACTCGGAACCGGTGGATGAGGAATATTTCTCGCCAAGCTAAAGGTAAACTGCAAACACACACAAAAAAAGCAGATCTGGAACTAGCTGGAAAGTAAAATGGGCCGAAATCGCCGCTGCCGCCACGCTCGATTCTCGAAGAAATGAGTAAGCATTTTGCACAGTGGTTATATATAAGAAAGCAAGGCGAATGCAGCCTCTCAGCTCTTTTCTGCGGGGTGAACATTTCAAGTCCAAGCGGATCAGGTCACTTAGCGTGTGCATGAAGGACCTGCGCTCGATGCGCAGAAAACGACAGATTCGTTTTGTTGTTGTGCATAGGGGCGATGACACCGTGCGCCCTACGGCCCGGTGACATCGTAAGATGACTGCGTGTCAAGAATGGCGTGGCAGGCCGAAGAATGGAACCTCAGCCCATGTGCGTATAAAGGTCTCCAAAGCCGGCGGCAGGAGCTACCAAGGGCATAGAAAGCGCGCACCACACACCGGCCGCTTGACGTAACACCCTAGCAAGCGAAGTCCGGTGCTAGGTGCAAGGCTAGGGTGTAGTTGGGCTGCCAGCGGGGTGCAGCGAGGCAGAGTCTGCGGGTGGTCCAAGGTGGGTAGAAATTTTCTGAGGAGCCATGCGCAGACTGTCGCCGCGAGCGCGCCGAGAACGACAGGGGGGGGATCGACACATGCCCCAGTGATGCACCCGCCATCCCTCACTACACTGCACCGGAATTGGGGAAGGGGGACGTCACCAGCGATCTTCGGTTGCTAGGTGTTACGTGGGGCTGTCGTGCCATTTCGTGGCGACGTTGTGAACTTTGAATACATGCTCTCCAACGAGTCCAAGGTCGGTGCATGTACCAGGGCACTAATGCTAACGCATTAAGAGATACCCTTCGGAGAAATGCTGCCGGCCACTGCGAGTTTAACGCAGTGTGCGCCATCAAATTAGGTTTGCTAGCTGTTGGTTCGTGCTCCTTGCAGATATTTCGAATGATGCTAAATTCTTTCCATATTACAGGCAAGTAGTTTACATTGGAGTGACATATTCTTTGATGGTTGAGTGCCCAATATTTACGAGACCTAATCGTTGCAGCTATACTCGACGTCAACTATTTCGTGCTACATTGTGGAGCCTAGCGTAGCTTCCACAGTGCAGCAGGCATGCGCTACAGCCAGGGCTCGTGACATCCTCTCGCATGCGTAACCAGCTTTGAAATAATAAGAACGCTGCGAAAGCTACGCTAGCCTCGACGATGTCGCACAAAATAGATGACGCCAGGTATAGTAATAGAACTATTGCTAAATTACCCGAGCATCAATGAGAATGCTGAGAACGTAGGTCAACGTGCCGCACGCGCTCGCTTTCCCCGTATAGACAATTTGAAGTAAATAACCAAAAAAGGTTTTCACAAATGCGCGTGCAAGATGGCACATTTGTTTTAGGTTTTTGCTTTAAAACAGCTACTGCTCCAGACTGCTGCAGACTCCAGCACACGCAGCAGATGCAACTACACTCGTAGCATGCTCCCTGGTGCTTCGGGTTGATGGCTTTCGTTTCAGTTTCGGTTCAGCTTTGGGGAGCAAAGATAACAGTTTAAACCATTTCAAACCGCTAAACTGAGAATATATTTTCTGCATTGTTTTGGCAGCAGGCACTATTTTCACCATGAAAGGAGTAACTATATAGTTTTCTTTTCATTGTTTGTAATATCCACATTAACATTTAAAACATTGTTTTTATACGACTCAACATCAATAGACCATTTGCAATATCCACCATGTGCCCCAGCCCGCGCTAAAAGAATCATGGGAACGGTGTGCCTTGAGCCCCTTAGTGATCGGTAATTTCAACCCTATTCTTGGTTACACAGGCTTTGAGCGTAATTCGGAGTCACCCTGAACAAGCGCCTGATATACCCAATGACCTGTCATATCGCTTTTAAAATTTCTCCTCAATGTCAGCGTTTTTGATACTGTGCATGCTGTCCACCCTTCAATCTGGATGGGCTGCAGAAATCTCTTACATTATTATCATGATAATATTAAGTTAGAAACGCTAAAAATGCTACAAACAGCCCCACGGACTCCGAGCTAAATTCTGGTTTTTGTTTTTGTGAATAATCGGCTTTTTAAGCAATTCCTGCTCAAACAACAATCACGAGAATGATAATATTGTAAGAGATTTCAGCAGCTCAGCCAGGTTGAAAGGTGGATTGCATGCGCAGTATAAAAAATGCTGACGTTGACGAGAAATTTTAAAAGTGATATGACAGGTCCTTGGGGTATATCAGGCGCTTGTTCAGGGTGACCTCGAATTACGCTCAAAAAACTGTGTAATCATGGAGTTGGTCGAAAATTAGTGATCACTAGGGAGCTGAAGGAACACCGTTCCCATGATTCCTTGAGTGCGGAGTCGGGGCGCTTGGGAATACTGCAAATGGTCTATTTCTTTACCTCAGTCGCATATATTTTGTCCGAATCGAAAGCTTGTCCCGAAGTGTGGTAGGTTGCCTAAAATACCTGCAACTGATGCAACTTTGTGTCACAATATTAATAGTTGAATCATAGTTGTGCTCTTAAACTAAGCAATTAATTACAGCGCATAAAATCACAAAATTGGCACTTCGTCGCCACATGTCATGAAATCTAGTTTACGAAATAAGTTTAACAATATGTATGGTGACGATGCAACTGAGCTAAAAGCAATAATATTTTTTAAATACACAAAAGCTTTAGGAAAAGCCGTTTTATAGAAACATTCAGCGACAATCACGATGCTCGTTTTCCCAACCAACATTGTTTACACTCGGCAATCTGATGCACTCAAAGAATCATGCAGAAAGGAGTGATTGAAATCGTTCAGTCAAATCTATACGCACCTTCGCACTCAGATCAAATCTGAAGTAAAATAGCACGTGCCCAAGCAAACATTTTCTTATACAAGATAAACAGCATAGCCTGGCTGTTGAGGTTTGTTCTCGACAAGGTGTCGGTCAATTCTATCTTCAAATAGGCATCACCCTTGCTAATTGGTGATTTTTTGCTAAATAGGACAAAGTAGTATTTCACACTCTACTCGACACGACAGCTGCTTAATTGGTCACTTTTTGACAGTATGCGCGCGTAATTTCCATAGTTCCGCCACGTGTCCCTGTGCACTTTGTTTTTGTCCAGCCCACACACACATAAAATTGCTATTCATCACATAAAAGAGTCAATAGCATACTTCTATATCTTTGAGAGGTTATATGTGGCAGGAACACTTAGTTATTTAAATCAGCTTAAAAATAAAAAAAATTTGCTGAAGGCTCTCCCAAATCACTTATACACGTGCCTATCAAGAATAAAAACGCTGAAAAAGATTTGCAGAACATCTTTCAGATAATTTGGGGGTTCATTTACATATGATGCAATTTTTAAGGTGATCAGCCCTTTATTTATAGTGTCAAATCTTCAATCAATAATGTAAGGAGACCAAGAAGACAAGGACTAGAGTATGAGAAGAAGAGAAGGAAGATGATATAAAAATCAAACAAAAAGATGGCAACTGTTTTTTTTTTTTTTAATGTGGTTCCTGAGTTTTTATGTATTGGAACACTACAATATAGCACAGTTGACAGGATCGCAGTAAGTTGAAGTTACCTCAAGATGTGCGTGACCTTCGAAGTTGAAAGCGATAACAGGGGAGGCATACGCTCCATGAAAGTTCAGCCGCAAGATGAAGAGCCCGTCGCGTCACCGCCAACGGTAAGCACTAGCGCCTTCGTTCAATATCTACTTGACAAATCAGGCCGAAGCCTGGAGGATGCTTCAGAAAAAGGCGAGGTCAAGATAAACATAAAACTGTCAGATTATCAGAAGTTCACTTTGGAACCCACTCAGCCAACGCCAACAAACTTGCAGTCTGAAGATGCAGACCTTCTACTTGCAAGGCTGCTTGGTTTGCAAGAACAACACATGATCCAGCAATTCAAACTGCTTCAACAATGCAGGCGGCGAACGAGCCACGTTTTAAGCTGGTGAAGCCCGACACCTTTGACGGAGCTTCTAGCAGCCCGGAATGCTGGATTAATTTCTACAAGTATGCATGCGGGCAAAACTGGAAGACAGACGACGACAAAGTTAAGAACTTGCGTCTCTTTCTCGATGGCGTGGCGAAAACGTGCTATGAGCTTTGCGTGCTTTCGCACGAGCATGAGTCATAGCAGGAATGGCGAGACAATTTTCTTTCCTCTTATGGTGAGAACAAGGTACAAGCGTGGGATCACGCGATAGCCTACAAGTACAAAGAGGGACCTGCACTGCTATACTTTTTTGAGAAGAGGATGCTTGTGTAGCTAGCAGACTCTTCACTGGTTCCTTTAATTATTCATGGGCTGACGAAGGACCTATAAAAGCAAGTCCAGGTTAAAACTCCCACGACCATTGAGGAACGGCTAAGATGTATGCAACAACTGTGTCTGGATTCACCAACACGCAGAAGTGGCAGAAAGTTATTTGACTGCTCGATTCCACTAAAGCCCAGCGTGTCATCACACAAAAGCGCCGGAAGCTCTGGCACTTGGTCAACTAGACCATTTGGACGAAGCACTCCCTCAATAACTGGAGACGAAAGAAGACCACCCCCAACACCGTCAACATGCCCCAAGAGGACGACGTCGAAGAGGCCAGGGGAGAAGATTGCGATGCAAAATACTAATAAAAGAGGGTTTCGGTGTCTGCCCAATGATGTCAACAGAGACTGTTTTCTTGAACAACGCTAACATTCGTTATATCTCGGGTCGACGTAAATGAAAACAAGCTTGAAGCTTCAGTCAACGGTGAAGCAACTGTTGCTGTAATTAACAAAGAGCATGTCAAGGACGCCGAGAAATTTTCTGATAAGTCTATTGAGGTGCAGGGCTACTATAATGAAAAAGCAGGTGTACAGCAAATGGAGAAATTATCATCTCCTATCAAGGAAACCATGCCAAAGTCAAGGCACTGGTGATACAAAATGTTGCCTATCAACTCCTGTTGTCTCGACCAGTCCCTGAGCAGCTACTTTTGAACACTGACTGGACTGGAGAGGTCAGCACGGACAAAGCGCAAGTCTTTAAAGACGCACAGCCGACTCCAGAAAGAGCTCTCCGAAAACCCAAATCAGCAGAAAAGGTTACACAGGTGTACACGGAACTCCAATGTCTCCGAGATTTTCCAGAAGCGACTAGTACAGCAATTGAGGTACACTTTAAACTAAGGGACACAACAAGAAGGTATGGCTCAAGTCGGAACTGCAGAAGATGCTAGACGCGAAAATAATACGCTCATCTATTAGAAGTTTTGCAGTCACCAGTTACCATTGTCAGAGGTGGAACTGACAAATGGTGACTTGGAGCAGCTCTTGTAGCAGGGAACAACAGGTTTTGGAGCAGAGCTTCTCACTTTTGGAGCAGACATTTTTCAGCTTTCATGTCAAAAACTTTTATACAATCTCTTTAAAAGTTAGCCTGTGGAAAAAAACTTGAGTTGTTGGAGTGTTGGGAGACTATTGAAGGTATCATGCCTACAGGGGACCTGGCCACTACAGATATTTATTTATTAAACAAAAATATGCAGGCAATTTTCCATATGTCTCAATTAACCTATTAGGAGTACCGATAGTATCTTCAGTTTGTGTTTGACGTAAAAAAGATGTTTTGGGTACTTTGTGCGGTTTGCATCACGGTAAGGTAATTGTCGCGAGTTCTACATAAAACGGACACTTTTGTGTTGAATGTGTCTCACGCTGCCCTCGCTCGTATTCAAACCGCTACTGTTCTTAGCGCTGCACTGAAGCGAGTAGCGAGATCGTGGTGTCAGCTCTGTGGGTATTGCTTCTCTGCAACGCATTGGTGTTTAAGGAGAAGCGCACTCAAGAGGGCTAACCCGCCGCAATCAACGCTTGAAAAGTATGAATATTGCAGTTAATTTTGAAGCGAATATCAAGTAGCGTATAATTTGAAGCTAGTATTTGATAATCCGAATGTTCGAGTAGCCCTATTCTTCGCACATAGTACTTAAGCATCTGAAAAAACAACAACTGTACTTTCATCATTTTCAGTGACATCGCGCAGAATGCCACGAACCAGAAACTTTGTTTCCGTTTTTAGAACAGCTCTCTTTGGCACAGACATGGTGAAAAGTATGCACAAATATAACCATTGGAGCAGCATGTAGCAGGGTTTTTGTTCTGGCACAGTTGGGCGCCAACGGCGCAGCAGTTCTACCACTGCATTGTTTCAAAGAGGATGGGTCGTGTTGTCTGTGCATGGATTACAGGATGGTCAACCAACAAATCCATCTATTGCTGTGCCGCTGAATCGTAGCCATCACCGATGAGAATGGCAGCTGCGAGATGTTTTCGCGCATCGACTAATGCAAAAGCTTCTGGCAAGTCCCATTACAGGAAGAATACACGAAGTACACAGGTTTTAAGATTCCATTTGACATACACAAGTACCGCTGGCTGCCGTTCGGGTGAAAACTCTCCAGCCTGGTTTCAGTAAATGATGAATCAGGTCTTGGAAGCCCCTTATAGGAGAGTTCTGCAATGTCTAGATTAATGACGTTGTCATCTACTTGAGGACCGCCGTAGAACACATAGAACACCTCACAAAGGTCCTTGAAGCTTTGAGCGCTGTGCATTTAAAAATTAATCCTAAGAAAAGCGAGTTCTTTTAGCCCAGGGCCGTCTAACTGGGTCGAGTTTTTGATGACTCCACAAAGACAATGAAGAAGGCATTTGTCGATCGCGCATCCAAGTTGTTGAGGACATATAACGTTCATTCTCTGCGAGTTTTCCTCCATCCAGATGGCCGATCATTTTCGAGCATTCATAAAGGACTACTCCAGAAAAACTAAACCCTCACGGAACTCACCAAGAAAGGAATACCATTTGAATGGACTTACCAGTGTGAGATTGGACACCAAGATCCAGGGCCGGCACTAGCTAACACGGGGCCCCTGAACGAAACAAAACAAAACAAGAGATTAAGAAAAGCAAACGTGGAGAACGGGTGGAAGGTTATATATATGCGCAAGAATTTAAATTATTCGTCCTGATGTTATACTTGTGCACATTTTTTTGTGTTCAAATGTAAGAACACAAATATGAAAAAGAGAACATTTTCTCAAATGTGGAGCCACCTTGAGAATATTGATCTATTTGAAAAATACTGCCGGCCAAGGCACGGAGAAGCACACAATATAAGGGCAGAAATGATAAGAAACCCATAGAACTGACATTCTTTTTCACAAGAAGTAGTAATTGTCTGAAATTATTATTCACTCACAATTGAAGCATTCAATCTAGAGACAATAGCGAAAGATAAATTGACTGAAGAGCGTGTTAGTGCGGGTCAAGTTTGAAGAATAAACACATAAGGCAGGATGACGTAACCACATCTTCCCACATCCTTGAAAGATGTGGCCGTGTCGTCTTTGCCTTACATGTCTACTCTTTCTTGGAGCAAAAGATTCAAAGGCAGCAATGCTTGCAATGCTTCGTTTCAGCTTAAGTCCAGACGCAGCCCACACTACCAGCTAATGGGACCAATCAAACAGCGTCGAAAGCGCAAGTCACTAGGCCGTTTCTGTTCACGATTGGTTGTGTGATGACAGAAAACATACTGAAACTTTATTGACACCATGACACTGCGCTTCTGATGCTGTCCGATTGGTACAATCAGCTTGTAGCATTGGCTGCGTCTGGCGTAAGGTGAAACGAAGCATAGAAGGCAAACCATTCCAGTTGTGGACAAACCTTGAAGAAAATGAATATTTAAAAATGCAATTTCTGCGTTGAAACTAAAGGACTAGTTCATCGTGTTTTCTTTTGCCTTGTGTCACGGTTGTTACTGTACACCTCAAATAGTCCTCAAACTTCGAGCCAATCTCATTCAGTATTATGTAGTACGAAAAATTCAAACGATTTACATTTCTGCGAGTCGATAACTGGAACCCAGATATGGTCTAGGATGACACGGACGTGTCCGTGTTGTGAATAGTTATAAATTGTAGTGGCATTTTATGAATGCCTTTCAATGGGTAAATAAATGGATGGGAATGTGGATCTCATAGAATGTTCCGCATATTCAAGTAAAGAATGCATCAAAGACATGTATGCCACGAGCTTCGTTACAGAAGTATGACTGACTCTCTGTCCTGCGTAAATACCATAGTTTCCAGCACGCAATAGCTAAGTTTAGAAATATGCACAGACCAACGTAAATTAGGCATAATGATCACACCTAGATACTTACATTAAGTGACGATTTCTAAAGGCATAAAGTTTGTAGCATAAACGAACAAAGTGGACACCTTTTCAGTGTTAATATTATTTGCGCACATTTCTTCACATTTAAATTCATTGGCTACTGTTGACACCAGGAAAATACTGCACGAAGGTTATCACTGAAACATTTCTGATCGACACAAGATGATACTTTAAAAAACAAAGCAATCGTCCTGCAAAAAAAAAAAGAAAAATACACACTGTCTGCACGCTTGTCATCCCGCAGGTATTAATAAGCACAATAAAAGCCAAGGACCGAGTACGAGGCCCTGGGGTACTCCTGAAAGAGTGGATAATTCTACAGATTTCGCATTATCAACAGTAAAATACTGTTGACAATTCTAGAGGTAAGCATCCATCCATTGTAATAGATTTAGTACCTGTTTAGCTCTGTGTAATAATTTCCGGTGCGAGACTCCTTGACTCCTAAAAATCCTTTGTGAAATCTAAAAAATAGCATACTCCTGGATATCCTTGTTCACTATAAAGTGAATTCATGAATCGTGTGAATACGTTGTGTCACTGTTGAGTATCCACGTCAGAACCCCTGCTGATCATTTAGCAAATCATAGATCATGATCGCACAAGCGAAGTATACCCGAATCAGCAAATTGGCTGGAGAGAATGGTGGTCGACTGATGTTCTACGCATGTGTTCCCGGTGTCCATGACGTAAAAATCTATTGCAGATCAAAAGAGTTTTTTCTTTTCTTTTTATGGCATTTGTTATGGACACATAAACATGTTTTTTTTTAATTTTATTGGTTGGTGGACTGCAGGGCCCCCTTTAACAGCTGCGGGTCCCTGCCTAACGCCGGCCCTGCCAAGATGTGATCACCAGCATTGGTGATCCCGTGCCAGATACTACCAGATTTTAAACTACCCTTTGAGCTGAATACCGACGCCTCACACTATGGAACAGGAGGTGTGCTGTATCAGAGAGACACCCACGCTACCCTTGAATCAACAATTCAAGGTTGTCGGATACTACCCCTTTCACCTTCTCGAAAACACAGATCAACTACACAACCACTGAGAAGGAAGCACTGGCTGGGTTGATGGCGATTCAATATTTTTGTACTTACCTCGATGAAAAGAAATTGCAAGCTTTACATCGACCATCAAGCGCTGACGTACCTTCTTGGTTTGATGGAACCGAAAGGGAAGCCGGCAAGATGGATAAGTGAACTACAACAGTTCGAGTTTGAAGTAAACCATTGACCTGGAAATATACTGACTGATGCAGATGCATTGTTCAAGGAGGCTAATTTTAAGTATGTATGCGAAGGAACAGAAGACCTCAAATTCGAAGACGGCAAATACACCGTTCCTGAAACACTCATTCCTAAAGTGCAGAGGCTGTATGACGGTACTCCAGATTTGGGCGGACATGATGGTTTTTAGCATGCTTACAACAAGCTGGTACAAAGGTCCAGATGGAACCACATGAAGGAGGACGTCTGCGTATGCGACATCTGGATTTAGCTGAACTAAAAAAAAAGAACACAGGCGTCCAGAAAACTCTAGCATTTTTGGTTTGCATTGACTAGTGCACACGAATGGTCGCCGCCCGCCCTGGAATGGAAAATGCAAATAGCACAATACGTCGTTTGGAGCGGGATGTCTTCAAAAATTTGAGGACCGTCATTTCTGAGAACGGGCCTGCCCTTATAAGCAAACGCCTCCGGGACTGGGCTCTACAGCACGGAATTACCTTACAAGAGTCATCTCCATATTAACTGGCAGCCAATGGCAAGGCAGAGAGAGTCAGAGGCTTTAAACAATACATGACATATCCAACATTCAAAAGCGGATGGAAATGTTTCCTCGAGGGGGCAGTGGCCCATCACAACCGTTCACACACTAAACCTCTTGGGTGCAGTCCACATTATGCAGTCTTTGGAGAAGCTCCTGAGACTGCCTGTAGACCACCAGTTGGGAATTTCTGAGAAACTGGAGCTAAAGAAAAACAGCAGACAAAGAGTTCCAAGTATCGGGCCAGCATGAAGAGAAACTTTGACGCTTGCCACAGCAGTTACATACCCAACGTTCAGCTGAACAAATTGGTCTTAGTTCGTAAAGGCCTGCCAGAGACAAAGTACACGTTCCTTGACCCTTTTCATATTGTGAAGACGGCCAGCCACCAAGGCATTTTGAAGACCATTGCATACCTAAATAGTGATGGGCAACTGGAGTTCGCAACAATTAGCCATGTTTTACTTCATCATCCCAGGAGGGATGATGAAGTAAAATATTACCAATTGTGGCAAACTCTAGTTTGTTGTGTCTTGGAACACGACAAATAATTCAATACATTTTTATTATCAGCAATAAATTCGACTGTATGAGGTTCACATAACAACCGCTTGAGACCGACACGGGAGGTGGATACTCGAAAATACACCAGCTGTTGAGTCTGCAGAAACATGATTTTTTGTGCGCTGTTTGGCAGTGTGAAACAATGGTCACGGGTATGCCAAAAAGGACTTTGCACTCACATGATATATCTGAAGGCAAATACACGACATGTGCAGAAATATATAGGTAAGAAATTATATTATTCAAAGAATTTGATACATGATGCCTTAATGCAAAAAAAGAAATATCTAGCTATGTGATATGATATTTTTAATTACATATTTATAGTGCGAAGGAGAGATGGAGATTCTTATAATCCTAACCTTAATTACACTTGGGCATCAGCTAGCACGAAGCCGAAGATTTGAGAAATACTGCTTTGGGAGGTTGATGTTATACTCAGTTTTAAACCTGTTTTGGGCCCTCACTTTACTTTCAGTAAATATCATAAAGAACTAATCCCTGATGTTGATAACTTGCAAAACAGAAATTTGTTTTCTTTTTTGCACAGTATCAGATGCAGAAAACATAAAGGACATAAACAGTTTTTCTCTCCTCAACTCGCAATTAAAAGAAGGGTCCACGTGATCTGACGCTAATTATATACCGTCAGTGTTGATCATAGTCATGCGCTGGGGTTCGCAAAGCATAGAGCATGGGCTGAGCTTCAGACATTGTTTGAGTTGGGCTATTCTCATCTTGAATTGAACTCGAGCCATTACCCGAAGGTTTGGCAATGGTGCATGAACTCGAGCACTTGACTCAGGCTCACGACGATCGAGTATATCACGGTATCATGTGACTCGCAGTGCAAAGACGTGGTGTCATGTGACGTCACGGTGTGAACAACGCTAATATATCTAGTGACGGTTTGAATTTAAATAAATTGGAGGGAGCGAGTCACTTTACTATGTCAAGTAGGCGTCACGGGGCCATGTGATGTGACATTACATGACAGCATGTCTTGAAACCATAATGTCACATGACACATGATTAATCATAGTGCCAATACAAAAGCGCCACAAAAACCGACAATTTCTCATACATTGCAATTCTGTATATGACGATTTGATAAACGCATGGAAATAGAGCTGGCAATTTTTTATTCGCAAATATTAAATTTGTGATTCTAACAAAATTTTTTTAAGAATTACCACGAACCATTTTGAACTGGTTACCATTATATTTTTTTCTGGTTCAGTTCCTCGATGATGGCAACAATTTCGGTTCAGCTCCAGTTTGGCTAAAAATAACAGGTTGGTTCCAGTTCGACACTCTGCACATGACATCACTGCTGGTGCTCACCCCTTCTTAACTGTTCTTGCGGAAAACAAATTCGCCGTGCGAAATAAATACCGTAGAAGGCATGCACTCAGCGGCAAGGCCGCCACAATGGCAGCTGCGACGTCAATGCAAGTCGCAGCATACGCTCAAAATAATAATAATAATAAACAAGCGCATGCGTAGTAGTCTTCATATTCTTAATATTTTGGTTACACGCTGTTACAGCCTTCTTCCAGAAAGGTACTTGCTAGGCCCAGCAAAACAGACATTGCCCATGGGTTCCAACACCCGATGCAGTTTGCTGCCTTCATTTCTAGCGAGAAGACAACAAGAAAGGCATCAAGGCACAACAAGAAAGGCATATGCCATGCCACCCAGCTGATCACACCAAGCAAGCCGAAAATCGGTGGCGAACGCCACATTTGAACTGAAGGCAGAAACAAATTTTACTGTGAGCCTCTCTTTAAAAAAAAAATAATAATTAGAATGCGAGCGCTTGGTTTGTACGACTTTGGGTGATGGAGCCCACACGCATACAATCTAATCAATCGTCTCACCGAGTTGACCAGCTTTTGAAACGAGAGCGAGAAGAAATAAAGCATGAGGAAAATAATCCCTGGAGATGGGGAACAAGAGGAACAAAAGACAAACACAAATCTCCAAACACAGCTAGGTGACTGGTGTGCGACCGAAAAAATCCGCCTGGTCCGGGTATCAAACCCGGGACCTCTCCATTACAGGTGGAGAGCTCTACTAACTGAGCTAACCAGGGTTTAGACGTCAATAGAGCAAACAAATTTTATCAGCTGCCACCAGTCTAACACCAACAAGGGTGAAAGGCTTGCATTTTAAAGGGATACTTCAACGAAATTTGAAATATTCCCGTCGTGTTCAAAAATAGGTTGAATATGATCCACAATATCCATAAATGACAATCGCACGTTTGTATTTTGATCCTGGTGGCTGCATTTTTCGTTATAAACGGCCCACTCTGGCAAGCGCTCGGAGAAGGCCCAGCTTAGAGCACGTGACATCCAACGCAATCGTGACGTAGGTCGTCTCGAGACGAACAAAGCTACGGCGAGGCTGACGTCGAGAGGATGGCCTAGTCGTTCCAGCCACCGAAACGGCTGCTTTTGTACGAATTTTGAGTGACGGGTTAATCTTCTATAATCTTGTAGGGGGACAATAGCGACTTCTGCGACACACAAAGGGGATTCTCGGGAAGAGGGGAGTTCCTCCTTCCCGTCTTCTCTCGTCGTGGCCGGAGGCGAGACAACCTCCGTCACTAGCTGTCAAGGTTCCTAGACGAGCATTACAAACGAGGCGTTAGCGACATCCACCAGGTGCTCTTTGCTAATCGTTTAATTCGTTTTAAAATTCCTTTTCGAGACTTTTTTTAACAAGATATTGGTATGTTCCATGTGATACTGCTCTTTTGAACACATACAGACCAAAAAATGAGCGCCGAAATTTCGTTGTAGTATCCCTTTAAGGTTATGGTTATAACGCAATTAAATGCAAAGGTACAAGCGAGTTGGACATGAATGAGGAAAATAATCCCTGGAAAAGGGGAACAAGAGGGACGAAGGACAAACATCGAATCTCCAAACACAGCTAGGTGACTGAGTGCGCACGTTCAACCCCTGGTTAGCTCAGTTGGTAGAGCGCTCCACTGGAAATGGAGAGGTCCCGGGTTCGATACCCGGACCAGGCGGATTTTTTTCGGTCGCGCACCAGTCACCTAGCTGTGTTTTGGAGATTTGTGTTTGTCACATTTAGGTGTTTGGAGGTTTGTGTTGGTCCTCTGTCCCCTTTGTTCCCCTCCAGGGATTATTAAGGCACAAAAGTTGGGCGAGTTCGTTGATCATTAGTGGCGTCACTAACCGCACCAAACGCCGCTAACGGAGCGAAAAAAACAAAAAAACAAGGAAGGCACAGGCACAGCGCTGTTTTACCTTGCTAAGAATGGTACCCGTTTGTCGAATAAGGAGATGTCCAGGGAAGTTGAAATCAACCTCACCTGCAAACACAGAGCCTCCAGAAGCTCGCTAAACCTGCGCTAGTGGTTCCTTGGGTGCCTTAGGTTTCTTGGGTCCCTTCTCTTTTCAGCCCTTTCAGCGCTTTCAGCACTGGCAAAAGAGTCGGAAAACAAGCACCGCCACCGTCGTCCACCGTATTTCCGACAGGCGAGCCACTGAAACAGAATCGTTTGGATAGACGGATGAACCCTGTTTCAGTGGCGCGCCTAGCGGCAAAATGTCGCACTTGCAACGACAGGTGCGACAGAGGCGGTGTGTTGTTTTTCGACTCTTTTGCCAGGCACTGACATTGCTTCAGTGGGTTCAGCGAGCTTTAGGAGGTGAGGTCGATTTTCATGTTCCGAGACTTCTAGACTTCTTGTTCAACAAGCGGTCTGTGGCTGTGCCTCCCTTGTTTCTTCTGTCACGTTTCTTTGCGCTGTTTTGTAAGATAATCCAGTGGCGTCACTAGGGTCAGCGGCTCCCGGTCCGGTGTCTCGCGTCATTCCTGCAGCATCGCTACAGAATCGGGTAAGGGCTCGCTTTCAATCCAAGTTGTAAATAGCCCAACTCAAACAATGTCTGAAGCTCAGCCCGTGCTCTATGCTTTGCCAACTTCAGCGCATGACTATGATGAACACTGACGGTGTATAACTAACGTCAGATCAAGTGACCGCTTGTCTATTGCGACCTAAGGAGGGAAAGCATTTATTTTTCCTTTGATTTTTTCCGCATGTGCCATTTAGCGGAGAAGAAAACGAATTGGTGTTTTTGCAAGTTATCAAAATCAAAGATTAGCTCTAATTTTTCAATCTGGATGAGCGTTGACCGGTGTCCGGTCGAGTTTCGCCACTGCTTGGTGCCCGTTAAGGCGACTCCAGGTTAGCGGTCGTACTGCACCGACAGAATTTCTTATTTACAGTGGAGACGACATACACCCATTGAGACTCACTAACCTCCCGCTGTCTAAACGTGCATCATGATTACAGTTACGGGAGCCTCGTGGAAAACGGCTTGGCTTCACTGAGACTGCGTTTGGCGGGTGTCTTTGGAGCCTGACCCCATCCTACAGTTCAGTATGGAGCCAAACCAGTCTTCAGATCCCGGTAAGTTCGTTTCCACCTCTTTGATAAACATAAAAAGTTCCAGTGGCCTGACTACGGCCGGTCGTAGTCTAGAGCAGCTCTTGTACAGCTGTCCTAAGACTCCTAGGGGTTCATGATAATTCTGAGATCCTCCGCCAGGGAGGCGTCCTCGGTAGAGTTCAAATAGAGTTCCTGTATAGACCTTTCCAGCGGCAGTCCCGAACGAAGCGATTTACAGCGCGCGTCCCTGGTTTTGAGAGTGTATGTCGGTGTTGCCTGACTGCCCTGGGCTGTGGGTTTTCTCGTCAGTAGCCTGTGGCAACCTGCGTAGGCACAATTCCGGACGCTAATGGCGGCAACATTGCCTCGTTTTATTTTTTGTTTTGTGTTCTATGGTGAAGAAAATTTCTCTTGAGTTTTTAAGAAAGCATTGCATTATTTTTGGGAACAAAAACAAATGAAAGCCCTTTTTGGCGAGTCCGTGCGCGACAGAACAAATGCAACTGGAATGTTTGTTTAACCCTATGTTGATCTTTTAACGGCACCATACACTCAGCCGTCTCAATCTACAAAGGTCTTAACTGCCTAAAATATTTAACCACACCACAAAATAGTTGAACTGCATGGACATTCCCTGCTCGCAACATGAAATTCAACGAGTCTCGTCAATCAAACAACATACATTGTACACTACCTCACGGTGCCGCGTTATCCGAACAGGATTTGAGAAAGGCTTTAAATAACACAGCATATCCAGAATGCAGTGTCGACGATAGTCACTTCACGACGATCCGACAGAATCTGGCTTGTCTTGAGGTACGTTTTGAAGAGTAATGCTTTTTTACACAGCACTAAAGCAAATGAACGAACGTGTCTATTCAGTCCCCATACCCCGGACCCTATCAGCTACTTCTCGCCAAGACTGGGAACATAGCCGGGAAGGCTTTTCGGAGATTATCCGAACGATTATAATCCTCGAAGATTGTCGAACGGCCCGCGCCGCGGGCTGCTTGTCGTTCACTCTTTTCGCTCGTTTCCTGCGAAGGCCGAGCAGGATACGAGCCCTGGTATCCCTGGTTCTCAAAGTGGAAGATAACACAAAACCCGCAAGCATCCTGAAGAGGCAAATAAAGTAAAAACTTCCAAGAAAAGCCGGCAAACTTTGAATGCACAATGCAGGTGGGGAGCCACGCTGACCGGGTTTCCACAGCTCATGCAAATGGCAGAAATTTTTGGCTGATAGGGGTCGCTCGAGCCGCAAAATGGCGGTGGCCAGAGGGCTCTTTCTGCAAAGGTCTATAGGCTCCTAGAAGAGTCACAGTTGCGCGTCTGTTTTCCACGTGCTGCTGTGCCGCTATTTGCCGAGATCAATCGCGTGAGGAGCAAGAAATCCGGCGCCGTGCGGGTAAGTCGCTTTGCCGACGTTGCACGCACGCGCCCTTTCATACGTTCCTTTGCTTTTGCCTCCTTCTCCTCCTCCTTTCCCGTTTTTCCATTCAGGGCGGCGTGCGCGCGGCGCTATTCGCCGTATTCAATCACATGACCGGGCGCAACCGACTGAGCACGGCTCCTACACGCGCGAGAAGTGCCTTTCGATCACAACTCAGTATTTCAAGATGGCTGTACGCCGCAACTCTGGCTCCTGTAGGGAGCCTAAACAGGAAGTCCAGATCCCAGAAAAAGGTGTGCCCGGTGATAAGGGTGGGGCGCTAACGAAGACGAAAGCAGCAAACTAGGAATTTTAAGGGAGGTTCATGGCAATGGTGGGTGGATGTTGGGCAAGTAAAGTGTTAAGTTCCTATATGTGGTATTCCAGCACCTTGACAGAGGCCGAAAATCCATTCCGGTTCGGGTATTCATTGCATGGTTTTAAGAGGCAACATCTTGGCAAAGTTTTGTGTTTTGTAATTCACTCGCTGTTTTGTGGTGTTCTGTGTGCCCAGTGGCTATGAAGATGCCATAGTGTTGTGCGGTTGACTGCACGGCTTTGATTTGAGAGATCTCCATGACATAAAAGACGCCGCAGCCCGTGGCCGTTGAGCATAGCCCGGGTCTCTATGCGGAGCGCAAGTTTGTCTGCTTCTTCCACAGTGGTTGTGATGATGTCAGAACACCCAGCTCTTATTGGCAATTAAAAAAAAAAATAGTCGGTAGACCTCATTAGAATTGCCATTAAAACTCGGCGTTGTTCAGGACTTCTGCGCAACTCCTGCGCACAAAGCAAGACGACTTGCTCTCCGCTCAATTTCACACAATTGCTTGGAATCCTCGCTTTATTTTATATCAAGGTTGCACACACCTGACTCTTCCAGTGAGTGAAGACACTTGCATATAAAGATTGACTGATAGAATAATTTATCTTTGCCACTTTCAAATGTTCAGTCAATGAAAAATATAAATAAATTTACATTTTAGTTTGGGGCATATGCTGCCATAGGTTCCATGCATGAAGAGATGCTGACTCGCTTTTAGACATTTAATAATGCAAGAATAATAATATTTTATTTTTGTTAAAGCAAGATGTTTTCGTTGCTTTAAAACTTGGGCGCTTGCACATACAATAAATCTTGGGTGCTTGCACATATATGACCGGGCAGTTTATGTGATGGTCTTGAAGAATTGCCAGCTGAGAAATCCACACCCAGAAAACAAAGAGTAAATCTTGGGAATGTGCCAGGAGAGAACTGAGGATTGGGGTCTTTCGATGTAAAACTGAACCTGGGAATCAGCGAGCCTGCGCTTTGCCCGAGATAATCTGTGAGTTTCAAAAGCTTGCGGAAGCCTTGTCCCATTATGCGAAAAGGCATCGGCGTTGTGCCTAAAAGATGTTCATAAAAATATTTCATCAAGCACGCACCGCTCAGTTACAAGCGGGCGCGCCTCAGGAAAAAACACAACGAAAAGCACAGCAATGCCGATGCTTCGTCACGGAAGCCGTCGTGAAGCCGGAGGGGTTCGCCATGCGTTCACGGTGGGGGAGGGTGATGTCGCCGCCAAAGCGCCATGTAAAAAAGGGAGATATGGCACGCTGCTTGTATGAATGGGCTGCATGTAGGAATGCTTTGCATTCCTACACATTAGCAATCTTAAGTATCTCATCCTAATTTTTCTTCTTTTAGGGTGTGCAAATACAGTAAAACTTCACTTGAACAAACTTGAACAGACCTCAAGAAAAGGTTTACTCAAGTGAATCAGCAAAGTTATCCACAAAAGTAAAAATCAAGTGTCTGGATAATATTTCAACAGATTTATTTGCAATTCCACAAAGTTTTAGTGCTTAGAACTTTGTATAGCATGTAGTTATCGCATGCTGCACTTGAGCCTTCTCAGTTGCACTTAGTACTATGTTTAGCATTTTGCACAAAGCATAGTTATCTTCTGCTGAACTTGAGTGCTCAGTATGGCAGTGGTTGTAAACTGAGTGATTCTGTCCAGGCTTGCATGCACCTTGTCTGGCACAGTGGTCTGCTGGATCACAGAGGTGTTCAGTTTTTCTATTTTCTTTGCAGAGATTTTTGGTGTGTCCTCTTCTGTTACTGGATCTTCTTTCATCGTCCTGCTGAGGTCGTACGTAAGCTAGCCACAATTTCTTCATTCGTAAATACGGCACATGTCTCAACTCAAGAGTCAGATGCAGCATAGTCCTTTGGAGACATATGCATTTTTTGAACGAACCCAATTGACTATGTGCCGCGGTTATCCTTGCTGCTGTTCCACAGAGCCTCAAGCGGAGGCGTGCTTCCATATCATGAGCTTACACTTAGTGGTAAACATACACCTGGTTAGGGAAGATTAAAATTACCATCAAACTGGAACTATAAACAATTTACAAAACTAGGGGCAGAGTTGACCTCAGACGATTGTGATCCAGGTCGACACACAATGTTTAAAACTTGGCTACAACGAGACACTCCCACCGAAATGACGGCGCAATTTACGTGTCCATTTGCCTGTTTGTGAGAATGGCGAGCTTGAGCCCGTACGTTGAGCAAATGCTTGAATTTACGCCTTGACAAACTGCGAGAACACCAAACCGTGCTTTTCTTCCCGAAAAAAAAAATAAATAAATAAATAAATAAAGTAAACAGTGTGGAGAGCTCTAGCCCCCGCTCAAAATGTAATCCTACTGGCGGATGCAAAATTTGTTTCCCAATATGCCATCTTCGAATTAAAAAGTTATTAGCAATTTTTGGAGGTTTTCTATTGGAAAATGGGGCTCGTTTGCGGTAGGTTCTCTTATTCATTCGTGAGCTCCTTTACCGCCATTTTCCTCGTTGAAAATTTTCGGTAATTGTTTATCAATATTGAATTCAAAGACGCTAGGTCCTGAAACTTTGGCGTCATACTCCATCAGCTGGGCTACGTTTTGGCAGCACTAGGGCTCCCCACAATGCCTGGTTTGTTTTTTTTCCGTGCAACAAGCGCAGTTCGGATTTCTCGCAGAAACAACTGAAGAAACAACGGAAGATACATGCGTGAGCCCGTCAATCTTTGGTCAGCATGTTCTCACCGCTTCGAGCCTTCGTACCAAGAAATCATTGGGCGGTTTCATTTGGATTCAGGCAACGAGGTGCAGTCGTATTTTTTATTTTGCTTCAAATTTTTATATTTCGTGGCGCATGTTCCAAGAAGAACAATCCTTTTTATTTTAATGTCCTGACATGTTTAGTTTCTGAGAAAAAAAAATCTCAAAGAAGCGGGAAAGAACGACGAGGTTTTGACGATTGTCGTGTGTGGCGTTTTTGAATCACTCTCAATCTCAAAGTATTCAAAAGAGAGCGTCTATATTTTTTTAGTGTGATATATATGCAAGTAGGTAAAACGACATTACAACTACTATTTATTATTCGTCGCTCCAATCTTTGTAAAAATCCCCAAACATGCCTCCGCGAACAACTGTGACCTAAACTGCGGATTTTTTTTTCTGAGTCGACTATGTTTAGTATTGCTTTTAAAATAATACCACGTGTAGAACCTTTCATTGCCTTCCAAATTAAGCAAAGTTTGTGCCTTTATCATGTACGAGTACTGAGAAATAAATTATGAAACAAAGAAGGTTTTCACTTTTTCGTTCAATTTCAGCACGCTGTATAAAAAAAATCATTTTTTTTTCTTTTTTCGCGTCGCGTTTTTTTACACCCTTTTTTTACCCAGAATACATTCCGTTAGAGGTATATGCACTGGTTTTGAGTTTTAAGCCTCTAAATATGCTAAAAAATGATTCTGTTCTGTTATCAACATGAATTTCGCATTAAAAATATAAAATTTCGCATTTAAAAATCTAGGTTTCCAATAGGAAGTGTATTTTACTCTAATGTTTTACAATATTATACTTTGATATTTCTAACGTAGTATAGATTATGTAGCGCATAGGGTTTAGGCTTGAGGCCTCTCCAATCATGGCACCGGCGGAAATTGTCTGAAAACCCGCTTTCGGCAGTTGCGATTTTATAGTGTTTAGACGTTTGGAATTGCAAACTTGTTATTATACGCCTAACGACATCAATGTCTTTTATATGATTATTTATTAAACGTCCCTTAGATTATTATAATAAAGAATAAAATATACAGCTATAACCCATAAACCCACCATCAGCATTTGCTCTTTTTTAGCATATTTAGAGGCTTAAAACTCAAAACTAGTGCATATACCTCTAACGGAATGTATGCTGGCTAAAAGAAAAGTGCAAAAAAAACGACGCAAAGAAATAAAAAATTGATTTTTTTTTTATACAGCGTGCTGAAATTGAACAAAAAGTGAAAACCTTCTCTGTTTCATAATTTATTTCTCAGTACTCGTACGTGATTAAGACACAAACTTTGCATAATGTGGAAGGCAATGAAAGGTTCTACACGTGGTATTATTTTAAAAACAAAACTAAACATAGTCGACTAAAAAAAATATCCGCAGTTTAGGTCACAATTGTTCGCGGAGGCATGTTTGGGGATTTTTACAAAGATTGGATCGACGAATAATAAATAGTAGTTGGAATGTCGTTTTACCGACTTGCATATATATCACAATAAAAAAATATAGAAGCTCTCTTTTGAATACTTTGAGATTGAGAGTGGTTCAAAAACGCCACACACGACAATCGTCAAAACCCACCATCGGCATTTGCTCTTTTTTTAGCATATTTAGAGGCTTAAAACTCAAAACCAGTGCAAATACCTCTAACGGAATGTATTCTGGGTAAAAGAAGGGTGTAAAGAAAACGCGACGCAACAAAAAAAAATTAAAAATGTTTTTTTTATACAGCGTGCTGAAATTGAACGAAAAGTGAAAACCTTCTCTGTTTCATAATTTATTTCTCAGTACTCGTACATGATAAAAACACAAACTTTGCTTAATTTGGAAGGCAATGAAAGGTTCTACACGTGGTATTATTTTAAAAGCGATACTAAACATAGTCGACTCAAAAAAAAATCCGCAATTTAGGTCACAGTTGTTCGCGGAGGCATGTTTGGGGATTTTTACAAAGATTGGAGCGACGAATAATAAATAGTAGTTATAATGTCGTTTTACCTACTTGCATATATATCACACTAAAAAAATATAGACGCTCTCTTTTGAATACTTTGAGATTGAGAGTGATTCAAAAACGCCATACACGACAATCGTCAAAACCTCGTCGTTCTTTCCCGCTTCTTTGAGATTTTTTTCTCAGAAACTAAACATGTCAGGACATTAAAATAAAAAGGATTGTTCTTCTTGGAACATGCGCCACGAAATATAAAAATTTGAAGCAAAATATAAAAACATTGCTGCCCCTCAGTGTGCCTGTGTCCAAACAAAACCTCCCCATTGTATTGTTTTGCAGCTCTGGTGCGAGCAGATGTCTTTCTCTTACTCTCCCCACACGAGCCAGGATACGCTAGAAAGGAGGTGGCGGAGAGATGAGGAAACCGCCAATTTTGTACCAGGCAGAGACAGATTTCCCCCTCTCACTATACTGCTACTTTTGAGTTGCAAAATGCTATAGTTAGCGATAGCCTTCAAATACAATTTGCATTTACCTTGTGCTGACTTCTGTACAAAGCTAACATGGTTTCATGCGCTTCATGCCCTAGGGCTAAACCATGGTGCAACGGTGCTTGCGTTCCTTTTGCAAGAGGAAATCCAAAAGGGGCAGTATAGCATTTCATGAGTTTCCTGCCAACTTGAAGCTCTGTCAAGAGTGGATTAAGGCCATCCATCACGAAGGCTTTACACTTCACATCGATTCGCAGAGAGTCTGTTCTGATCACTTCAAGCAGACAGACTACATTGAAGAGCAAGAAAAGAAGATTTCTGATAAAAGGATCAGTCCCTAGTATTTTCCCGAAATGTTCCGGGAACTTGCCACCAGACCAGGCTTCGACCTCTGTTCATCAAACGATTCATGAGCAAAATGGTAAGAGGAATGCTTGAGCCATGTAGGTTATCTAACCAAACTAATTTTTTATTCCTTTACACGGCAACTTGTCTCCAATCTCTAGACTCTTCAAGTTCACTTCAACGTTGTCCACTACCGACCATCAACACAGGAGAGAACCAATGTGTAAATCTGCATAGCGCACCTCATCAGCCTTTATGTAAGCTCCCAGAATGCTTCACAACACTGTTGAGTGTAGCAGACATGTCTGTTAATGCTGTAGCTTTCGTTTTAGTACTGCTCAAGCTTTCATGCATCACATTGTTTGATAGGGTCATCTCTCTTGGGCGATTGTGGCCTGCCTGCCAAAGCTTGGGATTCTCAAGCCTCCACCAAACAGACATTGCCGTCTTTGCCTGCTCAGCCTTTAGGTAGGGCGCCCACCATGCTTCGCTGCTCTTTTCAGTGCTACTGGCATAGCTGTATCTGCAAGTACCCGGTTCACATTTTGGTAATGCTCAAGCTTTTATGTTTCGGATTTCTCAATAGGGTCATCGACCTTGAACGAGCGTTGCCTGCCTAGCGAAGCTGATTCTCAAGATCAGACACTGCTCTCTTCGGTTGATCAGCCCTCAGGTAGGCTACCCACGATGCTTCACTGCACTGTTTGGTGCTACTCAGATTGCTGCGTCTAAGATACCAAGTTTCACTTTTTTGGTAATGCTCAAGCTCTCATGTTTCACATTGCTCTTTAGAGTCGTCCCCCTTGGGGAGCATGGCCTGCCTGCAAAGCATGGGACTCTCAAGCTTCCATCAAACAGACAGTGCCATCTTTGACTGCTCAGCCTTTGGGTAGGCTGCCCAGCTTGCTTTGATGCTCTGTTCAGTGCTACTGACATGGCACTATCTACGATTACAAAGTTCTCAATTCTGGTAATGCTCAAGCTTTCATGTTTCGCATTGCCTGATAGGGTCGTCTCCCTTGGATGTGCATGGCCTGCCTGCAAAAGCATGGGATTCTCAAGCCTCCACCAAACGGACAGTGCCGCTTTCGACTGCTCAGCCTTTGGGTAAGCTGCCCACCATGCTTCGCTGCTCTGTTCAGTGCTACTCACATGGCTGTGCTCTGTGATTACAGGGCTCACATTTCCAGTGATGGAAGTGCTGCGCCATTTGCGCCAAATTGCAGCATGATGGAAAAGTCTGCTACATCTTGGCGCCAAAATGCCATTTTTGCTAAGAATTGCGCCACACTTGCAGCCAAAGATACGCTAAAGCAAAAAAAAAAAGATTATTATTGCTCGACTTTATTATTTAAAGAGGTAGAAGGAAAGAAACATTTAACAAATATTAATTTCACAGCATCTACGTGTATAGTTTGTTTCATCTTAGGTCAGAGTACAGCCGAGGGCTCGAACACATACTACCGCAAACACACATGCTAAAAGCGCAAGTCACGGTACATTCGCTGCATTTGATTGGTTTATCCAATGAAAGAATGCGTACAAGGAGATGACGAATGTCATGATGTCGCGCTTTGATGTTGCGAATCAACCAGCCAGAGCGGTTGATGCTGGGCATCAACCGCTCTAACCGGTTGATTCGATTGTTGACATTGACTAAATTTTCAGACGATGTCGTCGATGTCAGGAACTAGGAGTCCCCGAGAAAACTTAGCAAAATTGTAGGATTGCTGATTGCGGCCACTGTGATAAGACAGAACCAGGGTCTTGTACTCCTGATAAGATCGCTTGATTATCATGTCTTCCACAGGGCTTCGTTCCGTGGCTGCAGAGTACTGTGACACTTGCGCCGCTCGCCTCAACCTTCACCACCTCTCTTAGAGATGGGCAAAACGGCTCACTTCAGTGAGACGGCTCGGAACGGCTCAGCTCGCTGAAATGAACCGGCACATTTGAACAGCTCACTGGCTCACTTCGGTGACTGGGTTGCTCAGGAGCGAGCCGGATCTTTCTGAGCCGCTTTTAAAGAACCGAGTGAGCCATGGTTCTTTCGGAGAGAGAAAGTCCGCTCTCTCTCGTTCACTGTGCCGTGCCCGTTGGATGTCCCGAACCATATTGTCGGAGCCAGGGCCCAGCTTTCCAACAAGATGGCGCTTGCTGTCGAGAGGCGCTCAGAAAGCGGCGAAATGCAAATTTGAAGCCATTGATAGTGGGCTATCGGTGGGAATAGGCGCGGGCAGAAAAGGGTTAAACGGAGTGCTTGGAGACATTCGTTGGCGTTTATTTCGAGCGGGTAATCAGGCATAACAGCATGTGAGCGAGCTCGAGGTGAAGGCAAGCCGTGAACCAATGAGGGGTTAATGGCTACCATAGGTTTCGCAGGGGAGGCTCCATCGACGGTAGCGCCAAAGCCCCATTCAGTTACGGCCCTAGCAGGAAGGGGCCACTTTTGTCAACAAAAGGCTGTTTTTGTCGTTATGGCAGCAGGAACGGAATGAAGTTGCCTTCCGCACTACTAATAGCTGGCATGCAAACCGCACCCGGCAAAAGACCCGACCAATGCTCAGGCCTGAACCGGCTCTGTCTCCGGTTTGGGCACGGCTGACTGAACAGAGAGAACCGACTCCCAAAAAACCGCCGGCTCACTTTTACTGAGCCACGGCTCACTCGCTGTTTAAAAAAGAGCGGCTCAGAAGATCCGAGCTCGCTCCTGAGCGACCCATCTCTACCTCTCACTGGCGTGCATGTGTCGTGCTTCACCGCTTTGCATCGGAGTGCTAGGAGCAGCGGCTGACCTGGCTTAACCACGAAAGGCACACAAATTATGCTCAGAATTATTACGAGGTTGACCTTTTTGGTCCTAATTTTGAGATTAATCTCTAATAATAAAATAGAAAAAGGAGAGAAGAAAGCATGAGTCTATATATATATATATATATTTGAATAAATACGACAGTCACGGCAGTTTCTGTGCAGCTGTTGATCGAAAGTGCAGCAAACTTTGACGTAACTCTGGTTCCTATGCTGCTAAAAAGCAGTATCGCCTTTAAAGTACACATGTAGCCTTTTATACTATTTTTGGGTGGCTGTTTTTGCAGTTTATAATATTAGAGTCTTGCGTTTGGTAGGTTCATTAAACTTACGAGACTCGTTTTTATTGGTAGACGTGTTAGCAAATATGCTGGTTTTTGCTGGCATTAAAAAAAATTATATTTACAGGCCAGACAAACTGTCAAGTGTGAAATGAAGAGGGGAGAGAGGATGTGCCCCATGCACTATGATTCACCTTTCAACCATTTTCTAGTACCCATTGTAAATGAAACCTTCTCTGACTGGAGCCTTATTTAACAATAGTGTGTTCTTTTTATGGTTTATTTATGCTTATCAAAAACGGTGATAAGTAATATTCTCAAGTATCAAAGAGGAACCCTTGATCACTATCATTAATGAACTCATTTAGAGATGGATGTTCACTTTTTCATTCCCAAGTGATGTGCTAACAGATGTTGGCATCTGCTCCAAAAGCATCAGTGGCTGCTCCAAACCAATATTTTTTGCTGCTACAGAACCTGCTACAAAAGGTCAAATGCCGCTTTCATCACTGCATTTCTGGTAATGCTCATGCTTTCATGTTTCACATTACTCTTTAGGATTGTCCCCCTTGGGCGAGCGTGGCCTGCCTGCCAAAGCCTGCTCTTCTCAAGCCGCCACCAAACAGACACTGCCTTCTTCGGCTGCAGAACCTTTAGGTAAGATGCTCGCTATGGCTTGTGTTGTTTACACAGAGCTGTGCAGCATGCAAGTCATGCATAGTAATGTTGCAAACAGCAGCACTACAAAATAGAAGTCACATATTGTAAGCATAATAATTGAAAATGCCTCATCACATTTTTTCCAGAAATTCGTTACAATGCTAATGCAATCTTACCCACCTTCTAACAGGTTCATCATCCATAAGAGGTCGAGCTCACTTTACACTACAAGCACAAGAAAAAATGAGACGTTTACGATTTTCTGTAACGCCGAATTAGAGTGCAGCTCTTGGGGAGGTCGGAGGAGTGGAGATGCCCCTCTTCCTTCCCCACTAAATTTAGTAAGGAAATTTTTCCTCTAAACTTAGCGGGAAAGTTTTACCCTCGTGACGTCACGTGCGACATCACACGTGTCTCCTCACAGGATGTCATGAGGGTAAATTCAGCGGAAATAATTGTTCGTCACATTTAGCAGAAAATTTCCTTGCTAAATTTAGCGGAATTTTGGCAATGTTAGATGCGTGGGACGTCACGTGACGTCATACGTCACGTGTTTTCTATAATGTTGTCATGCGAGGGTAACGTCGTGACCCTCGTGACGTCGCACGTGATGTCATCTGTAACGTCATTGTGGGATTGCCCATAATGCAACGCGCAGTTACGATGACGCCCAAGTCGGAAACAGGTTCCTAAGAGCTGCGCTCTAAAATATGCCGTGCTGCTCTTAAAGAAGAAAAGGACAAATGCACTGAGAAAGTGAACACCCTGACAGAAAATCTGAAAAATCTAAGTGTAAAAATGACAGAGGTCAAATCCCAGCTCCAAGAATTGAAGCAGGCGGGCCTCCAAGATTTTTTAGACATCAAGGAAGCTGCAGCTGAGAATGAAACATTGGCAGTCATTATTCTGGACCAGGTTGCAAACTTAGCTAAGCAGAGGCCACCCTGGAAGGGAGCAACTATACGGCAATGTATTGTGGCCCGAAACATGTTGCTAGGCGCCTATGAATACTTGTGCTCTTCCAGGACCTTGAAGCTAGCATGTAGAAAGACCCTTCAAAACTACATTGGGCCATCTAGGGGACAAGTTTGGTTTTCAGATCTAGTGGAAAAACGACTCAAGATTGAAAATGAAAACCTACCCTCACCACAGTCGAGTATGTGTTCTCGTGTCATTGACGAGAGGATTCAATAGCGGTCCTATTACAACCGACAATGTGTCAATTTCGTTGGTCAAGTTGACTATGGCAAAGCACATCCTGAAGACCGTAGTATTTGTCTGCAGAAGATCAGCTGAAGATCATACTTTACACCATTAGAAAAGTGGAAAGCCTGGGTTTCAAAGTGATTCGTCTAGTTACAGATAACCACAAGGTAAATGTGCACTGACAATGAAGCACCTCTGTGGAGGTCAGTTACCACCTGTCATACGGCACCCAGTGGGACCCAATAGGCCACTGTTCCTAAGCTTCGATTATTGCCACATTCTCAAGAATGTTCGCTCAGAGTTTCTGGACAAAGATCTTGGGCCATCTGAGGAGATTTCGTCTTCCTATGTAAAAAATATCTACATAATACAAACCTGACCCGAAAGCACCTATATCCAAATAACTTGGAGAAAATGAATGCGCGCAGGGCTGTACAAATATTTGCACCACCTGTTACAGCTGCCCTGGAGTTCTTTGAAGAGGCCAGATTATCGTGTGACCTGAGTTTTGGGCTTGTACACTCAACAGTAACTTTCATGAAGCATATTTATGCATGCTTCCTTATGAGTGACACAAGCAACTGCAAGCAACAAATCCATCAGCGCCAGCCTGACTGCAGGCACTTTGACAGCGTCGACAACAGCCACTTGAAATAGTGAACAGATGTTTCTTCCTTACATGGCGTAACTCCAGAATGCATCAACGAAAAACCATAGACTCACAGCAAAAGCCTTTGAAGCCCTGAACCTCACAATACTCTCTATGGTAAAATGTGTGAAGTACTTCTTTCACAGTTGTAGATTCAAGTTTGTTCTATTCAGAAAATTCTCGAGCAATGCAATTGAATCCTTGTTTGGATTCATTCTAAAACTTGCGGGAGCAATGACCAACTTAATTGACGTGAAATCAACAATCTGTGGACTGGAGGAGATCTTTAAAACAGGGATAATAAAGAGATAACTGTCAATAAAGGGATAACTGTTGATGTTGCTTCCAAAGGAAGCAACATCAACGGTGATGAAAGTCCTTCATGACAAGAAGGCCAATCTTTAAAGCATCTGCTGCTGAGGAGACATATAAGTTAAACAAGATACCTAGCCAGGTAACTCTTCTCGCTTCCAAAAATCACACAATTGGTGGTTTCTTCGGACCTTGCTGCTACAGCACTTGTTGCGGGTTACTTTGTGCATACTGTACAGAAAGGAATGGACTGCTCTGCCTGCCTTACACAAATCAGAAAGCAATGGCCGACTGACTGACAATCAGCCTACCCGACTGACATGTCGGACAGGCTGATTGTACACCAGGACATAGGTGGCCTCATTTACCCCTCCCCTTTTCTTGGAAGCCGTGCCAAACATGCGTCTTTTTTTAAATCATCTCCTGTTCAGGAAATGAAGCATCCTCTCAAAGCTCTGGTAAATGCAGCTGCACCAACACTGGCATTGACAGAGCCATTTAGATATGCGCCTGTGAGGAATCACATGGTCTGCTAATGGCGACAGTTGTCACAAAGTTTTTTAAACCACTGCTTACAAATGTGGCAGTGGGAGTCACTGATGTTGTGAACCTGTTTACGTACAGGGCTTGCCAGCCCCTAAAGCGTTAGCTGTTGGAGATGTAATATATGTGGAACTCTGAAATGTAGCGCTTGTCTTGTACAGACTAAATGAAAAAAAAAAACTATTATTGCAATGAATAAGTAATGGCACTAAGAAGCTGGTGTACATTTTCGTTTTTACCAGCAGGTGCATGAAACAAGAAAAAACAATGTGCACCGCTAGAAGCCCATTGCCAGTGGGACACCATGGCCTATGGCAGAAGTGAAAGAATGTCACAATAGGGTTCTCTGTTTTCGGCGTTTAATTTTGGTGAAATTCGGCAAATTATTTTTTTTATGGTATTAACCAAAAATATATAACACTAATTTTGAGCAGACCAAGATATTTGCTAACCTTCACATTATTTTAACTGTATGAGTCACAAAAATACACTTTCTTAGCCCCGCTTCAGACTGGGCAACTTTCTCATGCCCGCTTCAGACCGGGCAACTTTTCCAGCAATTTTCAGGTTGCTGGCGGGTTGTTCCCTAGCTTTCCCTAGATCGACACGAATTGCTGAGATCGGGTCCGGCTCGAAATAAACGAGCAACTCGGACAACTCGGAGACGTTTGAAACAGCAGCAGCCAATCAGGGACGCAATATTTTCACGTGACACCCTTGGTGGTGGTGATGATGACAGCTGAAGACTTGGTTCTGGTTTGAAATTGATCGTTTTGGGAAATAAACCTTTTCAAAATGATAAGCTAGTATTCTCAGCACCATTCAAAGATATAAAAACATGTCTTTAGCGTGTAGTTGTGCGTCTAAATAGTGGAAGAAAAATAAAATTTTATGATGATGATGGCAAGTCGTAGCAATTCGGTTGCTGCGTGTGAACGCGGGCGGCCTGTGTTGCTGGTGTTGCGACGTCAAGTTGCTGGGCGAAATTGCCCCGTCTGAAGCGGGCCTCAGCAATTTCGGGGTTGCTAGTGGGTTGTTTCCTACCTTTCCCTAGATCGACACGGAATGCTGAGATCAGGTTTGCCTCTAAACAAGCGAGCAACTCAAAGCAATTCAAAGACGTCTGAAGCGGCAGCAGGCCAATCAGGAATGCAATATTTTCACGTGACACCCCTGTGGTGTTGGTGATTACAACTTAAGACTTCGTTCTGGTTTGAAATTAAGCGTTTTTTTTGGAGATGGACCACTTCAGAAAAATGAGTTAGTATTCTCAACGCCATTTAAATGTATAAGAACATGTTTATATTAGGGGGGCAAGTCGTAAGTTCCTTCGTAGAAAACCCAGTGTGCTATTTGCCTTAGCGATTACCGTATTTACTCGCACAATGAACGCACTCGCGTAAGAACGCACCCCCAAGTCGGCTCTCAAAATTTCAACTTTTTTTTTTTTCACTCGCGTATTAAACGCATCTTTAACTCAGACGTCAAAATTTTCAGCCCCTCCCCCCACGCGCGCGAAATGAATGCACTTTTGTATTCTGGTGCAGCGAGGTCGCGAATGCATGGGCAGCGTGGGCGAACAAAACACTTTGCAAAAGGCGTTAAAAAATAAAAAAGATCCAACGGAAGCAACAAAAAAAAAACATGGAGAGGAGCTTTTTTTTTTTTTCTTGCACAGCGCAGTTTGGACTTTGGGTCGCGCGCCTTGCGAAAGGAGATCAGAAAGAAGCGGAGAAGCCCTACGCAAAGCAAAGCAAAACAAATTGCAAAAAGCAGCAAAAAAAAAATCCACAAATTAAAAAAAAAAAGATTTTTTTTTTTTTTTTTTGCACAGCGCAGTTTGGTTTAGGTGTCGCGCACCGCGTGCAAGGAGATAAGAAAGAAAGCAGAGGAGCACTCGCCTAAGCAAAGCGAAACAAAACAACTTGCAAAAAGGCAGCAAAAAAAAACAATCCACGGAATCAAAGTAAAGAAAAACATAAAGAGAAGCTTTTTTTTTTTTCTTATTTGCACAGCGCAGTTTAATTTTGGGGTCGCGCGCCGCGCGCAAGGAAATAAGAAAGAAAAGCGGAGCGGAAAGAAAGAAATGCGCAAGAAACGTGGAGAGGAGCATTTTTTTTTTTTTGCCCATCGCAGTTTGGTTTTGGAGTCGTGCGCCGCGCGCAAAGAAATAAGAAGTTTACCTCCATTTTTCGGGATAATAGGTCCGTTCATTATGCGAGTAAATACGGACGCAAAAATTTTAATCCGCGTAATGAACGCCCCCTCAACTTTGCATCGATTTTTCTGAAAAAAAGTGTGTTCATTCTGCTAGTAAATACGGTAGCGATGAAGTCACTGCCATAAAAAGACACGAAACCATTTTAGTTTGCCCCTGAAACTGCACATGCAAGATGCAAATGAGACTTGAAGGCACGTCTCATGACAGACTGCACAGCTGGGTGATTCTTTCCTATTCAGCGATGACACAGAAAGTAAAAGACATAGCCACTGTAAATGAACTGTACAAAGTTATAAGATATGAAAAGAAAGCTTCATATGTACAACCATCAGCAAAATGAATGCAAATGGCCTCAACGTTTTTGAAGGGACCTACAATTTTTGTGACAAGCTCTGCTCCAGGCAAGGGCTAGAACCCAAAGCTTCGATCCCAAGTTAAGTAATATTTGAAAAGCTTGAGAGTTGATATATGCTTTAGGGAGCTGTAAAACGAGCGAGAAACCAAGCAGGTGCTCATCTTCATAAGCATAGAAACTGGCCTAGTTGGTAGTTACTGATCTTGATTTAGAAAGCTCACGAAAGACGAGAACAAAATAGAAAACATGTTTGATCGACAAGTGTTCGTCAGTCGTATGTGTTTTCTAGTTTGTCCTTGTCGTTTGCACGCTTTTTAAATCAAGATGTCCACCTCCACATTGCTCACAGGTGTACCTGACAATACCCAATGTCTTTTGGCATTCCAACACCTAAGTGATATCACATATCACTTCGGTTTTCTAGAAATGAGGGAACACATTTGGACTGTATTCAGGTGTATCAGCCCCCAAGTGTTCTGCAAGCTCACAGTACAGGATCTAACAATCACTCCAAAGCTTTGCACGACTGATGAGACAGTTCCGAAAGAATGCTGCCTTTCCTAGCCCCTTTGCGATGATGGCATGATATAGGGACTTCTGTACTTGTAGTTATGTTTTACTATCATTCAGAGTAGATGAAAGCTGCTTCTGAAGCAAAGCAAGATATCTGTGGCCTCAGCAGTACAGACATCCAGTCAATCTGTGCACAGTAGGGTGACCTGGGCTTATTTGCTTGACCACACGTCTTGGCATTGAAGCTCTACCAACCAGATGTCTGTACCCTTGCCTAATGGGGACGGGTCCCAGATGTCGTCTCAATCACCTTGCTTCTGTTTTCACCAACTTTCTCTCAAATAACTTCAGCTACTCCTGGCAGAAGTAGGGAAACGGAGACTGTCGGCGGCCACTGGGAGCCACAGTACAAAGCCCTCATTGTACCGTGGCTGTTGCGACTGTCTTTTCCAAACTACATGGCTATTTTGGTTGGGCTTGTCTGTCAATATATATGGTGTTCTCTTGTAGGTGATGGAGCCACATTGTTGGGGGAGACCAGCTGCCCACTGAAAGTCACCGAGAACATCTGGTTCGGATGCTGTTCGTGCACCTATGTCACAAGTGATCAGCGTGCAATTGTGAGCCACCTGGCTGCCCATGGTGATGAACAAGCCAAGTGCCAGCATCCTTCCATGTCTGGCTCTAATTCCCAAGTGCTCGGCAACACTCAAAAGCACAAGAGTGAAAAGCCATTTAAGTGCAAGCATTGCCCCCTTGCATTTGCTTATAATTCCCTTCTGACCTGTCATAATCGAACACACACCGGTGAAAAGCCATTTAAGTGCAAGCAGTGCCCCCAAGCCTTTGCTCAAAATTCCTATCTGACAAATCATAATCGAATGCACACTGGTGAAAAACCATTTAAGTGCAAGGAGTGCCCCCAAGCCTTTGCTCAAAATTCCTATCTGAGAAATCATAATCGAATGCACACTGGTGAAAAGCCTTTTAGGTGCAAGCTGTGTCCCAAAGCCTTTTCTTATAATAGAAGTCTGATTCATCATTATCAAACGCAGTGTTTAAAAACCTTAGAAGTGCAAACAATGCCCCAAGAGATTTTCTCATAATAGGAGTTAATCTGCCAAAACAAGATGCACATGTGTGGAATGCCTTGCAGATGCCCACAAGTTGAGCCTGCCCCATGTGTAATTATTTAACTCGTGCAGAGCTTTATGCCATTTTAATTGAAGTATACATGAAGCCGAGTGCAATGTAGGTCCCAAAAAACCCTAAGGGCATTTGCGTAATGCCTGCAGCAAATAGGCCTCTTGAATGCCATCAATACCTAAGAAACTTGAATCAGAAGGCTAGCGTGGTTGGCCATATAGACTGTGCACACAGAGCCAGGCTATTTGGCCTTGCTGTTGAGCTTCTCGTCCAAGCGCCACCGTTTGTCATGACACTAATCTATTGAGGAGTAGTAAATGATTGTTCTCCAGCTGTGACCTTGAGCGTGGGTCAATGAATAGGAGACATTGTTTAACGGGACCATGAAATTACCTTTTTCCTTGTGCCAAATACCTTTTACATTAAACCTTCAATGTTCACTAAACGTCGAGCAGGCATCTGTTCTTATTTCGGTTTATTAACTTCTACACAAAAAATTAGTGAAATTTCTAGTTTTTCTTCCTCTCCAACTCACCACAAAACAAGCCGCGCCATAATTTTGACGGTCGTTACGTACTATGGCACTGGGCAGCAGGAAAATCGGAGCGTTAACGGCGAGCTAGCAGTGTGCCAGTAGGTTTTTACCACACAGTTTTTCTGCACTAATGGCGCCGATGTCACCGACATATTTTCTTAATAGGCACCTCTCATCACTGCGATAGCCATGGACACATTGCAGCTGAGTGAAATTCAGTTAGATATGTTGCGCTACAGTGACAGCATGGGACTGGTCCCATACCAGGGCTGGGCAGAGGTACTCCAAAAAGCATTTGGAAATACAAATACTGAAATACATGCATTTTAAGGCCCAAAATACAGATACTGAGATACATTTTTCTTTTATGCGATGGGATATCCCTGAGATACCCCTGCAGAAATGGCGAAAAAGTATTCCAATACAGAAACAGACACTTACAGAAATGCATTTGTTCCCGAACGGTGTTATGTTGTGATGGTGTAGTTTGTGGAAAATGCAAATGGTAATGAATGCTTGTGCACCTCTTTCTGCGTCATTTTATTCACTTCTTGCCTCTAACCCTTTATTTATCATTGTTGCCGCTACAAAAAAAAAAAAAGAAAGAAAGAACAAAGAAGTTGTTTTTGGTGAACCACATAGTTACTAAACGTTGAAGACTGCATGCCTTGCTTGACAAAAGGCATCTGCACGAAATGAATTCTGTTTTGCTGTGAGGGCCCATCTCAAACTGTCGTCTTATGTGCTTTTGAGTCAGCCATGGTGTGGGGAGGTTCAACAACAGAGCCATACCTTTTCTACGCTCAACTGTTTTGCAGCGTTTGCTCTACTAAACTGGAGAAAGCGGACGGCTTTATGAGAGGAGCTTATTCTGTAATTCTTGCAAGTAACCTTTTTAAACCAACTTTTTTTAATGTTGGTGATCTGTGATGGATCATGTTACAGGGTGGGTTCTTATTACTATAAATTCTGAAGTACCTTGAGCCTTTTAAATTTATCATCAAAAAGGGCAACAAATGAGATACCTAATGGTGAATTCCACTCGTAGATCCGGAGCGCTTTCTAAAATCCGCGAGGGAGGCAAAATTCCGCTCCGTGGGACACACTCCGAATCGACGAGCGGAAGATGAACTCGCCTTTTGGAGCGACCCCTCCCCCGCTCCCACCGCTCCCCCTTGGCCGTTCAAGATGGCCGCTGCTCGAACTTGACGAGCCCCCAACGCTTAGCCGACTGATCTTTCCGACGACCAGTGACAACTGTCATTGCTTAGCTGCAGAAATACCACACGACACAGGACGGGCGAAAATATCCACTCCACGGAGCCCATGTCACAAATAACGAGGAAGACGTCCGCATTCGCCACCGTCACATACCTTTCGGCCGCCTCGAAGCGGCGGGGCACGCACAGCGATTGCCATCGGTGGAGTTCAAATTGCTGATACGACTTTAATAAACACAGAGGTAACAAACCATCACTGGCACAGTCGTTGCCTAATCTGTTATTGCTTTATTGCGCGAGAAAACGTCGGCGGCATGCAGCGTAAAAAAAGTAAACAATCAGTGGCGGCAAAATGAACAGGCCTAACCTTGCGTCGGCCTCCTTCCGATTTTCTGCCGTTCTTTTTCTCGTTCTTCCTCTCGCGATCACAGATGTCAGCGCTTCCGATTTGTCACGCTCCTGTCCCGGCTTTCAACGCGAGGTAGAAGCGTCCGAGCCGTCACAATCCCGCGTAAACAACCGATGCATCCAAGAAGACCCATCTCGACCGACTCGGCACCGTCCCCCGTCCCTTCGTCGACGGCGAGGAAGCGCGGCCGGTCGCCGGCAACGCCGCGTTGCGCATGCGCCACCGTCCTGGGAGGGGAAATGACGTAGCGCGCTCTGCGGCGCTCTGTCAAGTTCCGGGTAGATCTCTCGAATCCCGCAGATCAAGTTTGGCGGAGCTGGAGGCGCTCCACGGGGCGGTAGCTGCCAGAGATCTACGAGCGGAAGATGACCAAGTCGAGCCAGATCTGCGAGCGGAATATGCGCGCTCAAAATGGAGCGCTTTTGGAGCGCTCGAGATCTGCGAGCGGAATTCACCATAAGTCTGGCAAAGTATCGCGATACAGTCTAGCCCGGTTACTCTTGAACCCGTTTATAGCGAAATAGCGGTTATAACGAAGGGATTTGGATTTCCCATTCCCATTTCTGCATTTTTCATGCAATTTGGGTCCAGTTATAGCAGTAAATAAAAAAGCCTCAGCGGATATAACGAAGACAAATTTCGTCCCGAGGGGATAAAATATCAAGCAATTACAATAATTTACCACCTTTCTGGTAAATTTTAAGCAAGAAACTGCTCAAAATTCGGCTGCCGGCAGCCTCCTCAGCGTCGTCTGCTCTCCCTATCGCGTAGCTCCTATAAGATTGCTTCACCGCACCACCTCTTGCGCCGCCGTGTCCTTGAAACTTTTGAAAACAAACTAGAGAAAAAAAAAATCGTCTCTTTTTCTTTTGCTGTCTCGTGACGTGTACAATCGCTGGAGTCGCCAGATTGATTCGGAGTCGGCTGGGGTAGCCGGGGTAGCTAACGCACGGTAAGCGTCGTTCGTGTACTCGCGAGTGACACTCGTAACTCTAGCGCGAGGTGCAGGCGTCGTGCAATGCCAACTCCAGAGTCGTATGGTTTGGAGTTTCGAACACACCGCGACACGGGCAAGGGGGCGCTCGTCGTTATCTATAGAGGCTAGAAAGGTTTTCTAGTGTCCGGAGCGGCGGTGAAAAGGCGTAATGATTCCCGATCCTGTGGGCAGGGGGCGCTGCCGCTCGCTGGCGCGCTGGGTTTGGCCGGGTGAGCGCTGAACTGGGACGCGTTTACGCGCGATCGTGCGGCTGTTTTGCATTGCCGTTATCCACCCGAATGAGGGTCAAACGCGTCAAACGGCAGAGCTCGCTGCGACAGAGGAGTGCGTGAATGTTGCTTACTGTATCCGCGGTTGTGGCTTTTCTGACCGCCGAAAATAAGTCGCGGAGAGTGGAGGTCGAGTTTTGAATTAACCTACACTGAGAAGTCAGTCGCCTGCAGTCTAACAATGCACTATCCTCGAATTTCGAAAGCGCCTACAGTGAAACAATGTGTGCAAGCTATCAGACTCAAACTAAAACTGGGCAAATGGCAATGACATCACACATATGCAAACCGCGTACCTCGGAGCGATTTCCCTTTAGCGACGAAGCACCTAGGAGCGCTGGTGCAGTGTGCTACGGCATTGTAGCAACAAGAACATTAAAAATTACGCCAGAAGTAAGCATGTACAATATCTTTATCATCACAAGTTTTGCCAGAAATAAACTGAAACACTCCGCTGTGGAACTAAACTGCAACACTCAACAGAGAACAAGACGCATCTCTTTCACTGGCACCGCCTCATCTTAAGCAGCTTTTGCTTCTCGCGGTGCGAGCTTCGTGATTTATTGCAAGCTTTTGCGAGGAAGTGTAGCCTTGTAAGGGCATAAAACTTTACAACATTTGCCGTCACCTCGCGGCCGTGGTCTGGGCAGCCGACCACTTCAAGGTCATATCCTTGAATGAAGCTGAGGAAACAGGTCATGCTCTCAGCATGTAGCTTGTTCCGGCTAAAGAAAACAGTAAACGTATTCTCAAGCTTAGTAACTAGGAGTTCAAGTGGCTTGGACGGGTAAAGCAAGCCACCGTGGTCGAACTCTTTGGTTAACGAAGCGTTGTCGTCTGATGTGGCCTGAACAGGAAGAATGCAGAGTGAAGATGCACACTCAGGGCATGAAATTCTCTTCAGCGACTTCCGCACAACGTACCCAGCTATATAATAGATGAGTCGGCTGTCGCTCTTTTTCTCTGCGTAGTCCTTGTGGTCAAGCAAGGAGCTGTGTTTTTCGATGGCAACTGCAGCATCCGCCAAGTTTCCATCGTCCAACAACCTGTCCACCAGTGCGGTTATTGGAACAGTTTTTTTTTCACATGCGTCAGATGGCTCTAAGAGTGCAGTGATCAGCTCAGGCTGAGAATTTCCACCTCTGGGTGGCCTAGCTAAGCTATAGAAGCTAAGGTTGTTTATGATGGTCAAAAACTGCTCAGGAGTGGGATGATCATTGCACCCAAAAGATTGGCGCACAATGCCAAAAACGTTCTCCACCTTGTCCTGACTGAGGTTAGCAGTGAGCAAGTACTTAAAGCTTAGCGTGGAAGTCAGATAATCTAGAAGACACAGCGTACTCTTCAGTGTCACACGGAGTCCAAGGGCAGTCCCTGGACTTAGAAAACCGCCACCATTTTTCGCTGCATGCTCCTCCCATTCACTCAAAAAAATTATAAACTCTTCCAAGTACTCTGTGCTTTTTGACTTGGGTCGAAGACCTTTGGCTGGTGTTCGTGACGACATGACAAAAATTAACCTTTCCATAAGCCGCACGAAGTGCTCTGTCGGTTCAAGTGAGCGAAACTTTGGCTGAAGGTCACTCTTGTAAAAGAAAAGTCCTTTGAGGACCTCCTCGCTGAAAAGCTGAAATGCTAGGTTAACACGCATTTTTTCAAAAGCATTGGGAGCTACATGAGCCTGAGTAATACGTGGCATGACCTTCAGTGCAACCGTCTTCCTATCATTCTCCCAAGCCTCCCGGATAGGACGTACATGAACATGACCTTGTGGTATCTGCAATCCCTTTGAAACAAAGGCATTCCGTACACATTTTACAAGGTGAGGAAAGTCGGAAATCATGTAAAGGTGCCTTGCTGCATCAACGGGGTGGAGGGTCTTGCATGTGATCTCCACGGATGATGCTGCAACAAGCAAGATGTGATGTAAACGAATGCAGGCAAGCAAAACATGAATGGTTTTATTTAGATGCATGGAACAAGCAAACTTACCCTTTATGCCAAGCAGCTTCCAGAGTGCTCTGTTCCACGGTGCACCGTCGCCCGTCCAATAATCAACGCGAAGACCAGATTTCTCTGCCAGGATCGTAGCTTCGAGTAGTAACTTCGACAGTAGGGGTGCCTTCACGTTTCCTCTAGAAGAAAATACGCCAAGTATTTGGGTCCATCGTCCTGAAAAAAGCAATTATTGCAAGATTAAGGACACAAGCACGCTTTGTTTTTGTTTAGGTTCAAAAAAGTATATCAAGGCTGAATCATTGTTGTTACTTTTAAGTCACATATGACATTGATGTTGCATAGTTAACAAATGCTACCCACCTTGAAAAGGCTGGAACATTATAACAAGTCCGTGGTCGCTCAGAGAAGTCTTGTTGTCTTGTTCCGTGAAGGTACCGAGATCTACGAAACCAGTCATTTCTCCTGACGCTTTTACTCCAATATTCTCAGAAAGCTTCAGTTCATCAAAAACAAGTCCGCCATGGACACTGAACTCATCCATGTCCTTTGTTTTTTGGTCGAGGGCTGAAAACACCTTCGGGTTGAAACCAAATGCACCTTTGAATCCTTGCATGTGCTTGTCAAGGCATGATTTACTGGGCAGTGCCATTATCTGATGTCGTCTAATATGCTCATACAGCTGTGGGCTCTTCATGCGCATCAAGACACATTCCAGAACCCACATCTTGTCGTAAGTCATGCCACGGCTTGACTTTCTGGATGCAGCCTCAAAGCAGGTTCTTACAGCTGTTCGTTGTTTTGGCGGCAGCCCACTGATTTTCTGCTCGAAAGCCGTGCTGGCAATGGATTCGTTCAAAAGCCGCAGTTTTTCCACATTTTCTTGAACTTTTGCAAGCTTTCTCTTTGTGCGTAACAGCTGGACAGACTTCCTTGCAGCTCGCTGCCTGAACTTTGGTTTGGGCTGTTGCTTCTGCCGGCGCATCTGGTTTGCTATCAGCTTCCTCGTGTACTTACAACGCAAGCACTGCTTTCCTTCAGCTGTTGTGACGCAGCACGTGTGCGCATAGTACGCTGTACCAAACTTCGTGCACTGGCCGGACTTCAGTGGCTCGACATCACATCCAGGGCAGAGCAACAGGGCGTCAACCTTCTTTAAAGCCGCGAGGGCGTCACTTTCGTTGGCCACAAGAAATTCATCAACCTTGATGTTGCGGCAGTATATGCGGCACAGTGATGTTTCCGCTCGTTCTGCTGTCACCGGTTCAGAACACTCAGTGAACGTGACGTGTTTGACAACAAGCACGTCCCCGGTTTCTAATCGAACGTGCCATCCGAAACAAAGCGCCCCAGGGTCATTTGTCAGCACAATCTTTGTACAAAAAACTGACGGCGGTGTGACATCGCTGAACGGGTGCGGCGAGGGCTCCGGGGCTTTGGGCAGGTCGATCCTTTCGGCAAGTTCCAAGTCAGGCGTGCTTTCACCTAATGCCTTCCGCTTGGGTCGTGGGACATAGTTGTTGGCAAGGTCTCTCACCTTTCTTTTCTTTGGAGCAGGCTTCGTCAAGTATGCAGGAGCATCTGGGAACACCGTCGGCACAGCGTCATCAGTAAGCGAAGGCCGCTCGCGTTCGAACTCCACGCTCTCTCCGTTGACCATGTGTTTGAACGTCCTCTGTACGTAGCGTTCGTCAAAATGACGGGAACACACCACGCACGTGCTGTCAAGCGCCTTGTCATCTCGCTTGATATTTCTGGCCCATTCTTGTAAGCGAACAGGATCGGAAGGAGCTCGGAACAAGGACACCTTTTCCGTTGACGATTTGTAGCCGCCCTTGCAGAACGGCACAAAGCAAGTCCTACCCTTGCGGGCAGGCATGGTTGCAACTCCTTGTTCAGACAACGCAGCACAAGAATGTTCACAAGCGCACAACCACAGCAAAAAAAGACCGACACTATTCGATCCCCCTTGCTATCGTGCCTGGCGGCCTGGCTGCGCACCGAATTGCTAGCGCGCCAGAGGGCTGTAGCGCCGCCTGTTGGGCGGATCCGAAAACATTTCACTTCGCTCGCTGGGAGCGCCGGCCGTTCCCGACACTAGGAGAACCCTTCTAGCCTCTCTAGTCGTTATCATTCTTCGTTCTCTTGGTTCTCTGCTTTTCGTATCGCGCTGACCGCTTTGCTGCTTCTGCCATCCTGACTTCCCCCTGAAAACTTTTGGACAGCGGACTTACACTAGCGTTAGAATTCCACGGAAAAGACTCGGACTGCCCTTGATTCTTCTGAATCACCGATTTGTCGACCATGTCGAGTTCCGCAAGCCCCGGGACGTCGGCGGGAAAAAGGAAAGTGCTGTCCTTGAAGCTGGAGCTGAAGCGCGCCATTTTGGACGAAGTCCGCAGGAACGTCAAGAAGACCGATATCGCGCGAAAGTATGATATCGCGCAGTCTACTTTGTCGACGATTATCAAGAACACCGGCAAGATCGACGCCCTTCTGGATGACGACGTTGGCGGCGGTGACCGAAAACGAATCCGAGGTGCCACCTACCCCGACGTAGAAGCGGCCCTCTACAAGTGGTTCGTGGATGCCCGTGCGGAGAACATCCCGCTGAGTGGACCGCTCATGCTACAAAAAGCAAGGGATTTGGGCTTCGCTCTCCACCACGACGCTTCGCTCTCCACCGAGGACCTTGCCAAGAGTGTCGTGGACGAAAGTGCCGATGACACTGTCTCCGACGACGATTGTGACGACGGTCGCATTTCGCAGCCAGTGACCTCGGGAGCAGCCGTTGCTGCGGTCGACGTGCTGCGAATGTACTTCGGAGGTTCCGATCCGAGCTTTGACTTGCAGTTCGACAAGTTTGAGGCCGCGATCGTTAAACGCGCGCTCGCGAACAGCGTTCAGGGAACCCTAGATGGCTTCTTGCAGAAGGAATAAACACGTTCCCCAGGTGAACAATTTTATGTTGTTTTTTTCTTTAGTTCGGATATAACGAAATAGTGGATATAGCGAAGTGATTTTCAATTCCCGCCGACTTCGTTATAAACGGGCTAGACTGTACAAGCGATACATTGTAAGTGTATTTCGCTACTGAAATACAAATACATTTTTCAAATCTATCTCGATACAAAGATACAGATACTCGATAGTATCCCTAAGATGTTATCGCGATACTCCCCAGCCCTGCCTCATATGCCAGTACAAAGCGCAGCAGGTTGTCAGCACGACAGCCGCTTCTCCTCAGCCATCTCCTGCGGTATCCCTAAAAGAAGAGGAGCGCGCTGTCGCTCTCTGGCGTAGCAGCAAATGCACAGAGTTTTCTATGGACTCAAGCTTTATTAACTTTTATTTTGTCAGGATAGGCTCGCAGGGCAGAGTGGATGAAAAAATAAAAGAAAAGGCTGCATTATGCCGTCTACAGACGATCACGACTTCAAAACACGACTTTCCTGATAGTACAAAAATCACCACAGTCTTTTCTACGATTGCAAAAGACGACGTAATCTTAGCACAGATACAGCAACATAGAAATATGATCTCGTGATCACATAGACGTTTCGATCGTTCTAGGAATGCTAACACTAATCACTTGCTAGGGTGATGAAAACTTGTCGAAATTCGAATCCTTCATACACGCCTTTAACTACAGTACGCACCAGTAATATCTTGAACTTGAGCTTAAGGGGAGACACTACCCAGAAAAAAATTTTCTGCAAAAAAAGATGATTTTGAAAAATTACATAAATACATCTAACAACATCTAGAAAGTATTCCCAGAAAGTTTCATTAGTTTAGACTGTAGTTAATTTTTAATAAATTATTTCCTGTCCACTAAAGCTAAAGAAAGGGTAGGGTTGGGAGCACTTTGAATGCATTTTCTCCGTTCCACTTTTTGGTATAAATTCATTTTAGTCTAGTCTACGTTTAATAATGGCAATACAAGGAAGGCTCGTTCTTCACTTTTCCTGACTGAAATTTTATAAGGAATGCGGCTATGGAATGCTTTTGTCACTTTACAGATGTCTTTTATAAAAACTTTTGACATTTTGTCGACAGACACAGAAGACCAAAAGTTCACCAAATTTTGCAGAAGAGAAAATTTATAGAAATAACTGACTTCTTACAAAAACCTTTCCATACACAGCACCCCCTAGGCATTCTGCTACATATCTAGCGAATACAAATCTTCAATATTGTTATAGTTTTCTGACGATACAATTACTAAACAATGTGGACATGTTGCTGACAGAAGGTGTTCTAATTTCCTTTTCATTTACCCGACAGACCTGAAATTCGTTATGCACCCTCTAGCGTGACCACCAGCCTACCTGTAAATTTAATTAATTTTAAGCCAAGGGTTCCAGGTTGACCTCCTGGGTAGTGTGCCCCCTAAGCATGGTATGCAGAATAAGAAATCCGGGCGATGTTTGAGAGACAAATGCTAAGAACGCACTACTGTAGTCGAAGTAAAGACGACGACACAAGCGTTTCTGCTGTCTTGAGGGTGCCGTCACAACATCGCCGCACGAGTAGATGGATCTTCCCTTCTAGGACGTGCTAAGTTATCATTGCGACACACGAGGAAAATTCAGTCAAAGATAGCGCTGTACGCGGAATGATGAGCTTCCACCACGAAAACGATCACCACCTACGCCATGTTATTCACCAAAGAGCAGGAACTGTGAACCACCGCAGGCGCAGTCATATCTTTCTCTTGTTTCGTTTACCACAAGATAGATGGCGCATAACTCCAAGCATTATAAAATTCGGCAAATTCCATCACATCGCTTATTATTCATCAAAATGTGGATCAGAATATTTTTTAACAGAACTTTAGGAAACGTTCATTGGCTATTGTTTATGATCGCGTCATTGGTGAGGTAGGCTCTTATTCAATAGGCGACGTGGATTTGGCTGACGTGCCGTGGCACTGCGGATGCATCGCTGTGTAAAGGCAGAGAGCTTTCGTAGAAAGAAGGTGTGAAAGAGTCCGCTTCTCTTGTAAAAGCTCTATAACGAAAAAACATTTTGGCTGTATTTTTGTGTTTTGGTCTCTTTACACCTTTACCACGTGCGGTGGATGGAATTCAATTTCAAAATTGTTTCATGGTCCCTTTAGTGTTTTTCAAAGCAGCTACTTTGTGTTCTGCTCCTGCATGTGCATTGGGTCATGCTCTAGCTGTTGTTCCAAGCGCCCTTGAACTTGCTCGAGCCATGCTCTTTGAGGCGAGGTCTGATATGTTTGTAAAAACGTCTATCATTTTCTCTTGTTACTACTCCCATTATGAGGAAGATAAAAACGTGGCAAAAGTAAATGTGTACCAGACTTCAATCTTGCTTATTAAAAACAAAAAAAACGTTGGCAGTTTTAATTTTTACATTGTTGTTTCTTTCAGCTGCTGTGGATTTTGGTATCGAAGTAACGGCTGGTTGACATCTACTCGGGACTGCTTACGACCGGAGAGGCTAAAAACCTGTTTTTAAGCCTCTTTTGAGCGCTATGATTTTCTGCATTGCTGTGCAGCTGGTCGTGGGCAGTCGCAAGAGGCTTAAAAGCCGGTCTTGTCTCAGTCGGTCGCAGTCAAATGCAAGTGTGTGATCGGTCCTGAAGTAGTGTGAACCAACTTTTTTCAAGATTTTCTTTTGACATTGTGTACCATTCTGAGACCTCATTCTAGCAGTTTCCTCAGTGGGTGTACTGATCACCGAGTGAGTGTGTGCACAGCAACACTTCCTACTACCGGTTCGGACATCGCTAGCTGAATCCCTCGCACTGCCCAGCAGGTTTTGCTATTAATTGGCACTGTACAGATATTGAGTATTGTTTAATGCAGATAACGGGACTTCATTGATGAAAGGTGTGGAAAATTCTGAACTGACTAAGACATAGAAAAAGAGACTTGAGTCTAGAGGAACCTAGAACCGATTTTATTGGGCTAATTCTCCTCAGCCCGGGCATCTTTGTAATTGCAGATTAATAAACGACAGTTGCTTCTTTTCGACCATCCCCATCTAGCACTTACGTGACCACAATATTTTGTTGCACCGGGCACTTGTTCCTGGGTGCTTTCGTTGTGGCTTCTGGCTCTCTTCCCCAGAATTTACAGGTTGGATATCGTCGTACAAGTTACAGTGTTTCTTGTTCATTTTCTTAGCTTAAAGGGCCGCTGAAAAGAAAAATAAATGTTTTGTTTTAACAGTCTGGTTGGGACACGATGATCAAAAAATAATTTCGCACGAAAAAAGTTTTTTTACTGCAATATTGCCGGCGCGAGTTGCGATTTAGTCGGTAGCCACCTCCTTTCCACTTGTTTTCTCTCTCGGCATTTCGGGCGCGTGGAGGAGAGGTGGAGCAGCTTCGCCTTCACGTGGAGGCGGAATGACCGAATAACCATTCCGTGACATGGAATTTGCGCGCAGAATTTCAAATAAATCTGTCGCCGTCAATATTGCTCTAAAAACATTTTTTTCCGCAAAAAATTCATTTTTTGACGCATCTCCCAATTAGATTGCTTAAAAAAAAATCTTTTTCTTTTCAGGGGTCCTTTAAGAAACACTTCAGCTAGTATATGGGTACAAAGTGGGTGTAGCACAATTTCCCCACATTCAGAATCCCTGTTGCAAAAACCCCGCGTCAATAGCTCCGCTTTTCAATAACACCGCATTCCATTATCCCGTCTCGTATTCCCCGTTCATACTGTCCCATCCCACCCTCTTCGCGCTTCAACCATCATTGTTCCATGTCTTAACCTAATCTGTTGACGGTCTACAAAGGCTTTTTAAGTGAAAGGAACAAAATACATAGCATGCATGTGACGTCGTTCGCGGCTATGTCAGCATTTTATGCACCGCGAGGGTTCGGTTTGCCATGTTAGTCGCACATGGCAGAAGTTGTAGTTAGAAGAAACCAGTAAATAGAAAAAACCGTCGGTACCCAACACTGGCGACACGTGTAAGCTGTGCATCGTTGACGCCAAGCAAGTGCTTTCATGACCTCACTGAACAGCTTCGTTTTTCATCACCACGTGACCAACAGCCTCGTTGCATGAGAACAAATCAACGCGCAACCCTCACTGGGCAGGTTAGAATATAGAATGCTATGTGCCGTTCGTTTAGCTGCAGTCGTCAGTATGCCAATCGCATAAGTCTGTATCTCCAGCAATGCACTCCGCTGTCGTGGAGGGAGGGCTCACACGCTGAATTAAACTATCTACCTAGATGGATACAGATATCTTTTTCAGATTGACGTAAGAAGAATGGACATGGTGTTTCGTGCCACGATAAGTATACCACCATGAGCCACAGGTTAACAGTTTTGACAAAACCCACGGAAACAGGCAACGACACATCAGACTCGGTGAGGAGGAACGAACTGCCTCTTATTTATCCAAACCAAGTCTATGTATGTGCGCATGCTGCATCACAACTGTTACATCTCCCTTTGTTTGTAGCTCGGAAGACAAAGCAATTCACAAACCATAATCAAAATAAGAAATAAAAAAAAAGATGGAACGAAACAAAAAGAAAAATAGGAAGAATTACATTAAGCCCAGGGTACGCTTCTTAAGCGTACTGCTGGAATTCGCCATCGTAGTGTAGTCGTTGAGGTTGCCGAACAGTTGGAGTTGACGTCCGAGTAGCATGCACACTAGCCCGATCACTCAACCCGGAACCGTCTTGCTGCACTGCTGGGGTCACTCGGGACGAGCCGGGCAAATCCGAAAGCCCGGGCTCGTCCTGACCCGCGGGCCTATCCAGGGCTGAACCCGGGCCGGGTAGCACGGATTGTTTCTGGGCCCGGGCTGGGCCCAGGCTGGGTGTAGCACACTTTCTAAAACATTGAGAAAAAAATGCTAACGCATTGATCGTGTAGATTTGAAGGAAACGAAGAAACGGAAGTGCCATCTCGCTACAATGCCACTAAAATAATCGTAGAAATAATGAAAGCTGTTTTGGACGAAGCCGGCCGCTAGAAGATACGGAGAATCCTGGGAATCCATCAGCATCGTGGGACAGCTGCCAGCAAACAAGAAGACGAGGGCAATCCAGTCTCGGGGGACAGTGGAATTGTCTTTCCCTTTCCTTTTCACACTTTTGAATAGAAAAAAAAACACCCTCTCACTACCAAAGATAAGCTTTTATATTTGTGAAAGCTTTCGAATATTCACCATGTGACTGCGATATGACAGCATCTTTTGCTAAAATGAGTAAACAAATCAAATGCACCAACACCTCCCCAGGGCACCTCTGATGAGGCACGCTTTGGCCTCTCACCAGGCCTTGTCCGGGCCGGGCCTGATCAGGTAGGCATCCCCTGGGCCCTCGCACAACTCTGGCTAACGATGCAGAAGGTATTTGACCCAGCCTCTTGCGATACAATAAAATTATAAATAGCAAACCAGATTAAACTCTCCCTAAGACAGGCGGGTATCGACATATCAATTTTTAATGTGCACTCTGCTCGGGGAGCTGCCACTGCCAGGGCTGTGGAAGTCGGAGTCTCAATGGCGGAGATCCTTACAGCAACAGGCTAGTCCTCTTGCAGGATGTTTTATCGACATCAGGGGGCTATGTTCGACAAATGTTTCGTTTCTCCTAAAAGAAACGGAAGTGACGGAACTGGCGATATAGCGTCCGATTGGTTAGAGGCTCAAATGACAAAAATTCCCTCTTTTGTCATTTGAGCCTCTAGCCAATCAGACGCGATATAGTCAGTTCCGTCACTTCCGTTTCTTTTAGGAGAAACGAAACATCTGTCGAACATAGCCCCCAGTAGACCCAGTTGTTTAGCGCACATATTGGGACTTTGAACAAGCAGTTGTGAACTTCATAGTAAGTGTGACAGAGGCTGAGGTATAATTACCAGTTCTGAGGAATGGTACTTATTTGAAGTTGGAGCAGGAATTATACGACGCCTGTGGAAGCACTTACTATCAAGTTAACACACCCTCGACAACCCACCGCAACCATGTATGTACCTCACTCTCCTTAGCACAGGTCCAGGGAGCTCCCGGCACAGGAATTCAGTACGTCACTGTACAGGGGTCAGGGTGTGTGGCGCCACCTGCCTTCAATTTTCAAAATGGCTTTGAAACATGAATAATATGCTGAAGTTGAGCTAGTTGGTACATAATGCCAGACCGGTGTTGTGTACAAGATTCCAGTGTCATGTGGGAGCTGCTACATTGGGCAGACGGGACGCAGCATTAATGACAGAGAGCACGCGGCGTCGGCGCAGGGCACAGGGTCTGGGTGCCTTAGCAGCCCATTGCCGCACGTGCGGGTGCAGGCCAAATTTTAACAGCATTCCCATTATTAAAAGACACAGAAACGCCTTTACACGCGAGATTCTCCAGGCCCTGGTCATTGAGAAAAGCGCCGATGACTGCGTGGAGCATGCCCTTCATCACGGTCAGCAGGAAAGAAAAGCAGTTTTTGCTGTGTGGCACGGCCCCGTGAAAGGGAATAAGAGGGTTATGTGTCGGCGGTGGTTTGTGTTTGTAGGTTGGGTCAGGGAGGTGAAGTGTGTTAGTGACCAAATTTAATATGTAATTTATTTATTTTATTTTAATTTAGTAGTGTAAGGATTTAGGGTGATTTATTAGCATTACTTTAGGTGTAAGTCTTTGGGTCAAAGTGGTGTTTCTCCCTGTGTTTTGTCCCTACC
>JAZHYW010022572.1:0-57526 GCA_037355805.1 Ixodes ricinus
ATACGCCGATGGTTACGTGCCTGTCGACCTATTTAGCCCGACCTATTGAAACGTCGGGCTCCTAACTGCATGTGTAGGGCTTGGTTGGTGAAGGTCTGTATTTTTCAATTTTTTTGACCCAACCAGACGGAGTTCCGTCAAACGTGTTTACGCTTTAAACATGCATCTCTATATATTCCTTTTTGCAGTAAGGCGTCCTGTATAGGATTATTTAGAAGAATACCATTTATTATCTTTCTTTCTGCACATTTCGGGTATTTGTCTTCAGATCGATAATGTGAGCACACAGTCCTTCTTGGCATACCCCGCGACCCCGTGTTTCACACTGCCAAACAGCGAACATAAAAACACATTTCCGCAGACTCAACAGATGACGTATTTTTGAGTATCGTCCTCCCGTGTCGGTGTCAAGCGGTTATGTGAGATTCATACAGTCAAATGTATTGATGACAATAAAAAAAAATATTTTACGGCCTGAAGATATGACAACATAAATAAAGGGACGATCACCCTAATATACATCATAAGTAAATGCACCACCAAAGTATATAAAATACGCTCTGCAAATTTCTTCCGGCGTTTTTATCCTCGATAGGCATGTCTATAAGTGATTTGGGGAAATCTTAAACAATCTTTTTTAAGCTGATTTAAATAACTTATGTGCTCCTGACGCATATTCAACTTCTCAAACATATAGAAGTATGTTGCCTCTTTTATGTGATGAACAACAATTTTATTTGTCTGTGGGCTGTACGAAAACAAAGTACACAGAGGCGCGTGGTGGAACTATGATGATTGCGCACGCAGACCGTCAGAAAGTGACCAATTAAGATAGCTGCAATGTCGAGTAGAGTACGAAATACTACTTTGTTCTATTTAACAAAACACCAACAACAACAAAAGATATCAAGGGTGATGCTTTTTTTTTTTTAACTGAACTGACCAACAATTTGTCAAGAACAAACCTCAAACGCCAAGCTATGTCGGAAATGTTCACTTCTGTACGCGCTATTTAAGGACAGATCCAATTTCAGTACGAAGGTCACTCTTTTCTGCATGATTATTCGCCTGCATCATGGTGCTGAGTCTAAACAATGTTGCTCAGGAAAGCAAGCGTTGTGATTGTCGCTCAGTGTTTCGATAAAAGGTAGACTGAAAGGGTTTGTCCTAAACCTTTCTTGACATTTTGAAAATATTATTGGTTTTAGCGCAGTTGCGTCGTCATCATACATATTGTGAAACGTATTTTGTAAACTAGATTTCAGGATATATATGGCAAGGACGTGCCCATTTCATGATTTTAAGTACCGCAATTGATTCCCAAGCTCAAGAGCACGACAGGATTAGATTTTTAATACTGCGACGCAAAGTTGTACCAATAACGTGTATTTTAGGCGACCTACCAGACTGATAACCTTTCGATTCAGGTAAAATATATGCAACCTAAGTAAAAAAATAAAAACAACAGACGTTTAATTATATAAAATAATCTTTACTTCATTTCACCTTAGGTCCGAACGCGGCCAATGTTATGAGCCGAAGGGCCAATCAAACAGCGCAAAAAGCGCGACGTCATGGCGTGCTCATTTGCGCTTGATAGGACTAGCCGGCGGAGGAGCACGCACAGAGAGACGGCGAATACCGGCTGGTTCTATCAACAGCAGAGTGCACGCCATGACGTTGTGCCTTTTTCGCTGTTTCATTGGCCCTTCGGCTCATAACATCGGCCGTGCTCGAACCTAAGCTGGAACGAAGTATAGCTTTTCTTTTGCTGTTTCATCGAAATTAAATAACGAAATTTATTTTTGGTACCTGAAAATAAAAGTGGATTATACGAATGATAAAAAGGTGTGTAGTTACTCGTTTCACTGTTGAAATAGTGCCTATTGCCAAAAAAACGCGGAAAATAAATTCTCAGTTTAGCGGTTCAAACCGGTTCGAACCGGTTCGAACCGGTTTGAACCGTTATTTTTGCTCCCGGAACTGAACCGGAACTGAACCGAAAGCCGTGAACCCGAACCGGAACCGAACCGATAAAAATTTCGGTTCGACACTCTGCTGCAAACGGACGAGCAGTGTAGCAGACGATATTTTCGACTCAAAAGCTGCGCGAGCTTTTTCGATGTTAGTTGCCAATGCATGGTTTTATCATCCTTACTAATAAAACGCATTGAATGGGCACATATACGATTAAAGAAATGGTTTGTAAAATTTTCTTGACTGGATTCTTTTTTTTTTATTTTGGGGTGGGGTGGTTGTCGTTTGCTGTGCAGTTCCTTGTTACCGCCTGCGGAACTCGCGCCGCTTTTTGAGTCGAAAAGATTGTTTGCTTATGACGCCAGTTCTCGGCGTCATTAGGTTTGTATGTTTTAGCAGGGTGATTTCAGATAAAATCGACCAAAGGGTGGCTGGTTGACATTTTTAAATCAACTGATGTTTTTATATACCATTGTCTAGTGTCTGGTATAAACGAATCCACACTTAGTTTTGACCAGAAAAAAAATTTGGAGACAGGAAAAATCGTAAGGCATGGAGAGTTGGACAGTTGCAATAACGCGCACTGATGGAGGGGGCACGTTTGAAAGTGAATGACTAAAACAATAAAATTAGGAGAATTTTAATACTTTCTTGCAACAAACTATGGACAAGCAACAAGCTTGCTTGTAATATAAAGTAATCATATTTATTTAACGACAAATGGCAAAATTTGGAGGTCGGTATCTCATGAAATAATTTAATCATTATTATATAATTTGCAGATCGTATTCTACTAATATATGACTATTATTTAAAAAATAAATAAGGTATCTGAGTGATACATTTAGGTAAACATGGGGAAAAACAAAAACAAAAATCTGATGCAAATTAAAAACGCTGTGGCTAGCGTTACGGCCGGACGGAGCACTGGAAACGCGTATACCTAACCCTCCCCCCCCCCCCCGCCCTCCTCTCTCTCCCCCGTGAACCTAGGGAAGGCGGAGATTTGGACGTAACTTGGGTTACGTCGGACGTAACGCTAGACACTGCGTTGTTAAAAAAACAAAAACTTCGATTTTTTTTTTTAAATTTGGGTACCCTTTTATATTCTTTTTCGGAATTCATTTCTATTCAAAATATGTTGCATCATTTTATTGAGAAAGAAGAAACAACTCGCCAAAGTATAGGTCCTTTTTCAAAGCCTACACTTAGCAGTGTCCTATACAAGAAGTGACCCTGAGTTCCAGTTTCATGAAACTTACACAAATCTTTTATATATTTTTATTCAGATGAGGTCATTGATAACTAGAGCAATCGGTCACACAGTAAAAGGGAGGAGAAACTATATACAGCATTTTAAATAAGCGTACAAAGCGGGATCATATTAGAGACTAATGATTCGAGAAAAGATGATGCAGTGTGAAGTTTTACCTTCCGTTATATTTTACATTTAGAATTAAAAAAAATAACTTTACTTCCACACACAAAAATAAAGATATAATACTAAAATTGTTTAGGTTGGCTATGTATTTCCGATTACAAACAATTTCAGGTGAGGGATGCCATTGTGCCTGACTGGAGCAGCTTCGATGCTCTCGGTGTATGAATGAATCGTGGCAAGCCGATATATTTTATCCTGCTCGAGGATAACATTTTGTGATTTTCTTATTGTGATCAGATAAAATTATTAGCAACCACCAACTAAAACAGTAGGTTAAATACCCCGTGAAGAAAAGTGTGATAAATAAAATGTCCCTGCATTCGAAATGGGCAGTCCTTGGGAAATCAAATTCGGCACTTTACGCTAAAGCTTTCCTCACTGTACCCGTTTAATAAAGTTGCTTCCAAGCAGATCCGACTGTCCTTGCTACATATACGTCACAGGTCCCTTCTGTTGATGAGTTGCTGAGCCGCCACGCGTGCTAAGACTGAATGCCAGGGAAGGCGCGCACCGTCAGCCACTCTTCTTTTTGTTGTTCACGACACCGAACAACCTCATTTTCGTCCAGATACACAAGATGCACGCGTTTCAGTTTCTTTGATAGAACGTTCACCATTGTCCTGGCCGTCTCAATTGCGCTTATTGAACGTTCCGTCAGGTTGTTCAGCGTGGCCTGGTGCTTCACGCAAGTCCGCCAACTCCGTCACATGCGTTTTTCCCATGTCCAGATGCAGAAAATAACCACTGGGCTTGTGGGCAATCGTCCTTTGCAAACTGGTGAAGCTGGTAGCGATTCTTGAAATGACTGGCGGCCCCGTCACTTACGTACGTCACGTACGAGTATACCGCAACGTTGTCTGCAACCCACTCCTTCACTTTTTCTAGAGCCAAGCAAGTGTGAGCGGCGTCGTGACACAGGTCCTCACTGATGATCGAAAAGCTGTTTGTAGATTTTCTTATCGTCACTACACATGTAAATATCGAAACTTGTTGTTGTTGTTTTTTTTCCAGTGATATGCTTGCACTTCGTCAGGAAGCACGATGGTCCAGTTTTCAGCAAAGTCAAAATGAAAGACAATGCTCCCGCGTTGCATGCACTGTTTTTCATCGTAGATCGCTTTACCTTGCGTTTGCCGGATATGGTTGTGAAATACCCAACTTCCAACCGTCACTTGGATGACTTTTAGGAAAGTCTCAGGTTCCAATGTTTTTTTCACAAGGTCGCCGGACTCCCATGTTGCAAGCACAATCCCTTCATCCTCCGGGATATCAAGTTTCTGGAGTGTAAGATAGGGCGCAACGAATAAAATTTCGTAAGCCCAACGCCGGAATCAGGATGCTTGTCTTTGTATATTTGGAAGGCCTCTCGGATTGAGCGAGTCATGAAGCGCTTTGGCACGAACACTTTCTCTCCGTCGAGCATGACAGAGATGACGTCCTTCTGGTTGGGACTTTGGCGCGAACATTGTAGCGCGTCCTTCGTGAAGTACTCTAGGGCAGCAGACACATTCTCAGGGATCAACTTGCACCTCGTGTAAGGATCCGGCTCATATCACACGCCATGATTTTCCTTGAGTTTTCGGGATTTACTGATGAGGTACATTGAGGCCTGTGGAATCATCTTTTAAACCCCAATCTTCGTCAGTGTTGACGGCAGGAGCGTAAGCAGTTGACAACATTCCCGGAGAGAGGCGGCGGTTTCAAAGGCCTGCCGAAAGTTGTCCACCCACTCAGTGCATGTGGAGCATGTTGGTTCGGACGACCCCGATGGTGCCTGCCCCAGTTCTGTCTGCTTTCTTTTGACATAGGCAGGCCTGTCCCGACTTCTTACGACGCTTGGTTGTCTTAGCGGCGACACATCTGTAGGTAGTATGCTGCGATTTAGATCTTCAACTGCTTCTTCAGCTGGCACAAACATGTCAGAGCACAGCTCTGAGCTTCGCATCGAGATCTCCAGCACGGGTAGTCCGTCGCACTCACTTTGGTGGAACAGTCAGGTGGAAGAATTTGCCTCAACGAGTTTAGGTCCAACTCGCCAACACTTCGAAAATTCCGCTGCTTCGGTATAGTATTTTTGTGCTTGCAAAAGTAATCTGCGCAAAACACTCGTTCGGAGCTCCAGGACATCTTCATAACGTACACATAAATAATATAAATTAAACGGATGGCATATAATTGCCAAGTGAAAGAACTACTGAAGGGGGTGCACAAGTGAACGTTGAACTACATCTATAAATCAGTTAAATAATAATTCGTGCTAAACTAAATTGACAGGGTATTTATGCTCGCCGAGGTTTTTAGTCGTACATGACGTATGAGAGCCCAACTACCCAGAGCAGAATTTGCGGCTCGAAATTCGTTTTCTTTCCGCCCGAAAACCGCCGATCAAAAACTGGCCGGTATGAGTCGCACTCACTCTCTTCTCCGTGTTCACTTGCCGTTTTCTATGGTTTCGACATAACCACCGAGTATAATCAAAGTCGTGGGTCATCGAAGGCACACGCTCAATATTAAAAATAAAAAAAGAAATACGATAACTATTTTTTGTGGCTTCTAAAAAGCTGCAAATACGTCGAATAAAAGAAAAAAGTTGCACAGCCACGTGATTTTTGCCAACTCTCTCCTCTATATTTCTTCTTCCTCCCCAGTCCAGTTTCAGTTCTGGTTTCGAGCAGTTGCGTTTTTTTTTTTTTACTTCCTAAAAGAATATACATGACGCTGTAACAACACATTGATTGGGTAGTCTTCTGACACCATAATAAATCGCCTGGCAAAAAATATTTAAAAAAAATATTTTGGGGGGTGTCACTGTCTCTAACAAATGCTGCTCACACAAAAAAAATGAACAAAGGAAGAAGAAAAAAACCGCTAGAAACTAGGGGTGAAGACATCCATTGTTGCCGTCAATGTGCCAGCGCGTGACGCTCTCGCGCACTCGGTGCGTGACTGGGGCGGTAAAATGGCGTCAATGCATTAGCCAAGGCTACGTGCTCGAGCTGAGTGACACCGGCTAGCGCGCACTTCAAAACGCATAAAAAAACGATTGGGCGGAAAAATGGCTGAGATGTCACCACTCCAGCAAAAGCGCGCGTGTGTATGAAGGCACTCTACTAGAAACCAGCTATGTCGCAGTTATTAAAGGCGGCAGAGCCTCAGTAGCAAGCTCTGGACGGTTTGTCAAGGGCGACACCATAGGCTAGTGACTGATGGCGTTCACTCTGTTTGAGGAAAAGGTTCCCCTGATTGGCAAGTTTTTCTGTCGAGAGAAACCTCTTGCAGGGAAGTGACAATGCAAGGCTGGGCAGCGCTCGTGTCTGGATGAAGAGGACTGTCTCGCATGGCCGCGATTTCACGGCCGGCACTGCTCGTGCGAATATCTGCCCGTGTGACATGTGCTGCCTCGTGGCTTACAAAAGTATATTTTTGTTGCTACTTCGTGTGGTTGCGTGCCTCCGTGTACCCACACGGCGTCTCAATCGTTTCGAAATGAAAGGGTACAAGAGAAAATTAACAGGTGTATAATTTGATTAAATATATGTGGGCCGTGCAACAATGTTGGGTAGGAACGTTTATTACTTTTTTAGCATTACTGTGGCCCACAGTGCTTATATACTTCAACGAAATTTGAAATATATACCCGTCGTGTTCAGAAATAGGCTGAATATGATGCACAATATCCGTAAATGACAATCGCACGTTTGTATTTTGAGCCTGATTGCTGTATTTTTGTTACAAACGGCCCACTCTGGCAAGCGCTCGGAGAGCAGCCAATGGAGAGTGCGTCACATCCGGCGCTATCGTGACGTAGATTGTCTTGGGACAAGCAAAGCTGAGGCGAGGCTGACGTCGAGAAAATGGCCTAGTTGTTCCAGCCACCGAAGTGGCCGAAGCACGCCAGCGATCGAGCCACCGCAACTAACCCCAAAGCTGCTTTTGTACGAATTTTGAGTGACGGTTTAATCTTTTATGGTATTGTAGAGGGACAGTAGCAACGACTGGGGCACACAAAAGAGACTCTCGGGGAGAGGGGCGGATCCAAGGGTGTGTGTGTGGGTGGGGGGGCGACGGGGGCACCCGCCCCTTCCCAAACTAAGTCGACCCCCTCATCCCCCCTTCTCGGAGGGCAATTTGATATGGGTAGACCCCCGAACCCCCCAAATAAAACCGATTAGCGGCCTGCCAGGTGGTACAAGGCTCGATACTCAATGACGAGGGTTCAAAATAGGGTAGCCAAAAAATAGCAGCCCCTGCCTTTACGTTTTATCACTCGCGAATCCAAAGAGCTTGGCAGAGCTGTTGCCACCGAAATTAGAGCACCACTGAGTCGACCAATAGACAAGGTGCCATTTGATTGGCGTACTGGTAGGCGATATACACCGATAACCAACAGGTCAATGCCACTGTCCGCTGCCGCAAACGAAAACCACCACCGGACCTCGAGCAGCCGACGCATTCGTGAGCGCGGCAGCCAACGCGCAACTGTTCTCAACGGTCAAAATACAAAAAAAAAAGACCATTGAGAACAAAGTGTGAGGGCAAGACTTTAGCTAACCAGAATATTTGTTTCATTTTACCAGGATAATTTTCGAAATCTGCAAGCAGCAACAATAATAGGTATATCATCCTATTAAATAAATTTTCCGGCATAAACGGGAAGTTCATAATAGAATACACACGGATAAGAGATGGAGCTCAAATAGCTGACCAGAAGTCGCTCCAAGTTTCCGCCGGTTGGTATAAGTGCGAAACAATCGCACGACAGGCAGTTGACGGAAGTTTCCGTCGTCGACGCCGTCTGCTTCAGAGACCAAAGAAGCGGAGAAAAAGAAATTATGTGGTCGGGTGTAGCCATGTGACTTCCGGTGTCTCTCTCCTCTTCTAGATTTCTCCCTCCTCCTCGGCACGTTTCGGCCATGAACTTCCGTGCTCATGTTTCGGTTTCAAGCAGTTAAGTTTGTTTGGCTTTGTATGTGCAGTGTATGAGACAAGCGAGCTTGTCTCATACACTGCACATCAGTTTTTACAGGTTGGAGACGGCCAGGAAGCAGGGTCCCTAGACATTGGCTTCTGTGCCCTTCTGTGGGCAAGACACATCAACCAAGTGCATCCTGCCTGTCAAGAGTACAGAAGCTGAATTGGAACTTAAAATTGATTGCATGCAAAAGAAGTGAAAAAAAAGGCTACAATATGCAATTAAAAATAAATAAACACATTATAAGGAGAGATCTTCTAACAATTGTTTTTTATTTGTAACCATAATTGGAAATTTTGCAAAGCCTAAGCTTGTCTTTACATGAAATAATTTCAATATAATTTAAATTATTTAAGCCATAGTTTGATGCACATTGATGAAGAATATAAATAAAATTGGCATTTCAAATCAATACATGTGCCTGTGTCATCAATCTAATTCACTGAAACAATAGCAGCTGAAATGCTTTTGACAGTTTCCTGACTGTTAGCTGCGTTGATAATGCAATAAAATGCAGAGGTGCAAGCGAGCTGGACAAGAATGACGAAAATAATCCCTGATAATAAAATGTTGTGTTTAAAATTAAAAAAATCTAGATCCAGCATATGCGTGCCTAATAGTTGAAGTTTTTTTTTTTTTTTTGAAAAGTTCAGTCAATAAAGTCTGGTTGCCACTTTTAAATGGAAATTCGCAAACTGCAAAAGTTCGGAGGACTTCGTCTGGAACAGAGCCGTATAAATAGAGTTTGGCCATTCATTAGGAAGTATAGAAGACAAATTGGGAGGTGCCAGTGGCCGAAAGTGGGCTGGGCGTGTTCTAGGGCGTCTTCACAAATTCGAATGTCGCCAACCGGAAGCCAGAAATAATACCCTGGCGGTGGTCGCAAGAGACAAACTTAATGAGTGCGTCGGTGTAACTCTCGGTGACTGAAAATATGGTGCACATGATGTTTCAATCACGGTCATCCAAAATCATGGTGGAAGAGTGCGACTAGCGGAACGATCGGCATAATTCGTACGCCAAGCACCGAGGGCCGAGAATCTGGCGTCCGAGCAAAACAGTTTGAGCGACACATTCGATTCTTTCATCTTTCTGCATGATCATGATCGAAACATCACGTGCACCCCTTTTCAATCATTGAAAGGTTAATTTAACTCCTACGCGCTTATTAAAACTGTTTCTGGTTACCACCGCTAGGGGATTCTCTTCGGCTTCTGGTTGGTCAAGAGAGCATGTCAAGCCCACTTTCTGCGTCTGGTGCATGCCCTGGCTCCGCCCGCGCCTCCCATTGACCAAGCTCCTCTATACACGGCTCTGGTCTGGAGGGCAGACTTCTCCCTCCGTGCACAGGTGTGCTGTGGGGAAGTGTTTAAGTGGGGGAGGCTCACATATGCAAACTTGTTTGATCATGTAATGTTTGAACTTGCAAAGAACTGGCCTGGCTGCTGGACATATTTTTTTTGTTTATTAACGACGTGTTGCTATTGATTCAACCCGGCCACTAAACTTTGTTGCAACTTGAGGACAGTGAAGAGGAGACCACCTCTGCTTGCCAGAATTGATAGTTCCTTCCTCTCCAGTGTTTGCTCTACATGTGAAGAGGAATGCTTGTGGGAGGGGTTCTGCTAGTCTTCTAAAAGGGTGTGTGCATTTGGATTGCTTTCCTGCAGCATGACACTCTATTTCGGAAACAAGACAAATTTAACAATTGATGCACTGCAGGCACAAATGTGATGCATTTGATGAGTGCATCTTGCAATGAAACGGCAGAGAGCTAAGTGCTGGTTTCCACCATGTGCAGGGCATTGCCAACACGACTCCACAAAACATTTTTCCAGTATTGCCATTTCATCATGCGAACAGCACTTTTATTACAATCTTATTTTAGTTGTAGAATGCAACAAACGAAGTTGCTGACCCACTTCTAAAGCCCCCATTGACTTTTGGAAGTTAACGTTTAGCGTTGTTCATGTCTACTCTTATGAGCACATGGTTTTTGTCGCTACTATCCTTACTCCATAGCAGAACCAGAGATGCCTGTATGTCACAGTGATGTCCACTCTTCTACAGAGGGTATGGCGCCCCACCCTTTCCCTCTTTCTGTACGAATAAAATCTAATTCCAAATCGTGTCTCAGTGTATTTTTGTGCCAGCAGTGAAAAGTAGCAAGGTTCAATTTATCTTGCTAGGTGAAGTGTCCTTCATGGTTTTCTTCACAGGAAACTGGCTTGTTTAGGGTTCATTGGAACGGCACTGATTATCATTCAAGCTGATCCAGCCTTGCTTTACAGGTTTCTATTTGTCACCTGAATTGATTAGAATTTTCATGCAAATAATGTTAGGTCAGATTATAAATTCATTGACCGTTTCAAGAGTCAACTGAGCTTTCTCTCAATGTTAGTGGGAATGGCCTAGAGGATGCGATCATTTAAAGCTTGTGTGAATCTGTGAAACATGTGAATGTTGAATATATAGCAATTAAAATTCAAGAACTGTTCTAATATCTAAAAACTTATAGGTTAAAATTGTGAGTAACCAGAAATATTGTTCTTTTAGATGCATACATTATATGCTTAGTGAATATTTTTTCCACATGCCTACAGTAATAATATAGGGGTAAGGCCTAAAATATTAAATGCATCTGATAATTGTTTTGAAAATGTCAGAAACCAAGTGTTCGTAATTCATATCTCATTATCAATTTTATGCTGACCGGAACCAATCTTTAAGAAAAAGTGGAGCGCTATATGCCCTTGAAACGAACTTCGTCAGTTAACCTCTTGCGATAGTGTCAGTAGTTTTTATATATTGATGTTAACAAAAACACATTTGTTTGATATTGCAACATGTTAGGCTTTTAGTGGTTCTTTCTACCGCAGTCCATAAAACGCCCGCTCGCGGAAGCGCAGCGGCGTACGCACGCCCCCGGCGTGTACGATTGGGGGTGCAATGTCACATGGTACTTCTATTTTTTAATGAGTTTTTTTTTAAGAGGTAGAATTGTAGTATGAATCACTACGAGCATAACTGGTTGCGCGTCTTAGAGCTTTCTAATTAATACATCGGCCCTAAAAGTTAGGTACTTAATATAACAAAAAGTACTGGCACCATTGGTTTATGCACGTAGAAACGCTCCGCCTTTTTTGTTCTTTTTTTTTAAGCATTTGGTTCGTACTGTTGGGACACCCTGTCTGTCATGGAGTTCCAGCTCCCACATCATCCATTTGTTCTCTGGAGTCACTTGACAGACACCAGGAGCTAGGAATCCTGGCATAGTGACTCCAGATAACAAATGACTGATGTGAGAGGAAAAAGCAGAATGCATGCGGCTAATAACGGACATCAAGGCACGGAGTGCTTTCTTTTTATATACCATATACACATCAAAACTATGGCACAGCGTTTCGTCTCCGACCCGAACCGCTCGCGCGCTTGCTCCTTCACTTCCAAGGGTAGGCTTCTCATTACGCCCAGGCGCACGGCAGGAAGTGGGTGGGTCAAGTGGAACCGCAAGAATTGGTTTCTTGATGTACTGCGCAGCTATTTACGACAGAGATACCGAAGACGACGGGTATTGTGCATAAAAATGTATAAAAATAAAGTTAGCTAATGCAAATAATAAAAAAAATACTATACTTTTTTTTTTTTTGCGGAGGCTTAGTTTACGTTTTTGTTACTTTTTACACTCTGTTTCATTTGTAATACTCCGGCGTTGAGAGCAGCGAACGCAGTGTACCACAGAGTATGCGCCTTTCAGTGGCGTTTGCGAGGCAGTGACAGACGGCCCTATGATCCCACACCCACGATTGTCTCTGTTTCGTCTTCATGGCCAACACAGACACACGCTCAACGTCGGAGCGTAACAGTGCCTCCTTTAGTGTACAACGCTGTCAAAGGAGCGAACATGGGGCTTGATCTCGCAGGTCATTTGCACGCGTTCTCGCACACACCAAGTCATAGACGAAGCCACGCGCTCGCGCTTTGACAGCGTTGTATACGTATGAAGCGGAGTAGAAACACAAAACGCTACTCCACCCAAAATATTTAGGTTAGTTTTTTGTGGCAATGCAGCCAAAGGTAGAGTGCGTGCGGTAGCGCACCTTGAGCGCCGATAGACATATTACTAAATTACCCAAGCATCAAGGAGAATGCAGGGAATGGTGTTCCACGCGCCCCACGTAGCTGGCGTCCTCAGTAGCATAGCCTCCTGTCAGTAGTAACTTTTCTAAAGCAAAAGCCTAAAACAAATGGCACCTTGCACGCGCGTTCATCAACGCTTTATTTTTGGTTATTTACTTCGAATCTTTTAATACAGGGAATGCCTGCGCGTGCGGCGCGTGGAACACCATTCCCTGCATTCTCCTTAATGCTTGGGTGAATTGAAATTGTTGTGTATATGTTTATAGAGCCTAGAACTTAGTCTGCCTCAACGGGCGACTTGTCTCTCAGCTGTATATGAGCAATTTAGCCAGGGCATCACGCAGCAGTGATACACGACCGCACGCCGGTACGATGCTCATCCATATCGAAACGGGCAGGGATTGAACCCAGGATCCCTGGGTTCTGCAGCGCGAGCTGTCGCTCCACGTGCTCCGAGCTGGTGTACCCTAGCCCACTCGGCCTTTGATGCTTGGGTAATTTAGCAATACGTCTATACTCTGTTTCACCTTATGATGTACCGCAGGAAAGGCTACAAGCGCGAGCTCCTTGTTCTAGAGCACATCTTGGCGGCACCAGCTCTCGTGCGTTAAGGGCAGCTTCCAACGCCGTGAGCTCACGCTTCTAGCCTTCGCTGCGGTAGAACATAAGGTGAAACGAAGTATAGCAAAGCTGTGGAAGCGCGTTTCTCGAGGAGCCGCATGCACAGCTTCATCGGCGCTGCGCGACCGCACGCGCTCTGCCTCTGATTGCATTCCCACACAGAGTTGACCCATGATACCTCTATGCAAGCACGTCTTATTACTCTTTTTTTATTTTTTATTTTTTCACCAAAAGTAGAACGCAATGCGACTTTTTTTCTAGGTTCATGTAGAGATTTTTTTTTAGATAAATGCGGAAATACGCATTGATATTGCTTACCCCCCTCCCCCTACTCTGCGAAGAAAAAAATAGAAAAAAAATGACCGCATCTCCACGTGGTGAATGATGTTGATTGGGACGAAGCTCGGGTGGTGCTGATGATACTGATTTTGGGATAGGTATTGCTGCTTGCTGTCGGCGTTGACGCTTTGCCGCGGCTTCCCGAGCTCTCAACTCCGGGTTCGCTTGGCGTTTTTGACGCTGTGCAGCAGCTTCTCGCGCCCTGGTCTCCGGAGCAGCTTGCTGTCTACGTAGACGCTGAGGCGCTGCATGCCGAGCTTTTCGGTCCTTTTCATTCATGGCAGTAGGAGAATGTGTGGTTTTCTTCTTTTTCTTTTTTAAGCAGACAGATGGAATGGCATCTCAGAACCCCTACTCTTTTTTTTTCTTCTTTTTTCATAATTTTTTTTCGTCTTTTTTTCTATTTTTTTGCCCTACACGAGCACGTGAGCATGTGCTCACGTGCTCGTGAGCACGTGATCTCACGAGCAGAAGCACGAGCACCCGACGCCGGCCTACGGCGGACGGACATACGGACATGGCTAGCCCCTGGTATCCACACGAAGGAGAACTCCGCGGACGGATGTCGTGACGTCAACAACCCGGGAAACTCCGTCCCCGGCTCCGCCTCATGCAGTTGCGGAGCTTTCCTGCTGTCCGGGACGAAGCCTCCGCGCCTCCGCCACGGAGGAGAACGCGCCGCGAGGCGTCAAAAAGGGATGACGTATGTCGCACGTGATGCGCGCTCCGCGGAGGAAAGTGGCGGATTTCTCCTTCGTGTGGATACCCCTATTAAGGAGCTTCGCCCCTAATATTAGCGGGAAGTTTATGAGATTTTCATGCCAAATCTACAGTTTCTAACCCCGCAAAGCAAAACACCTTTCATTGTCCCTTTTAGAAATTTGAAGTAAAATATTTAGTAAGAAAAATATACGTGCTCAGTCGATAACCTGTATATCAGGCACGCAGCCAGGCCGTGGGGGCGGGCCCCCCCTTCCCCTCCCGAAGTTTTTCATTTCGCTGGGGCCTCCTCTTTCCACCTCCCCTCATACAGCATTTTGTCATGGGCGGCCCCCCCCGCCCCCCCCCCCCCAAGAAAAACAAACAAATGCTAGCTACGTGCCTGCTGTATATACATACTCTTCCTTACTAAATTGATAAACAAAACAAAAAATGCTTCTAGTTGTTTCAGATAAATGTAACGCTTTATTAAAAAAAAAGAAGAAAGTTGTATATTTTGGAAATTTTTAACTCTGGAGACCGTAATCATGCGGCACTGGAAAGAAATCCGGTTATTCAAGATTTGAAGAACAAGCAAAATGCAGATAAAGATCCCCCCCCCCCCTCCCCTTTCCGCCGCTTACTTCCCTAAAAAAGCCCTAGAAATTAGTGCATGAAAATATCCGTCAAACCGGTTATCCGGTTAAACCGGAGGAGAGCGAATCCGGTTACGAAAGCCGGTTATCCGGATAACCGGATTTTCGAATACGAATATCCGGTTTGGCAAACCGGTTGTTCGGTTAATCGGTTATTCGGTTTTATTTCATGCATCCTGATGACCAGCACATGAAACAGCATTTCGCGCCCTGTATTTATGGTAAATAAAAACTAAGCAGACAGATTTTTTTTAATGCAATAGCATTCTTTAATTACCCCCCCCCCCCCCGATTTCGCGGACCCTTTTGGCCTCCGAATTCGAAGTTTCCCCGCTAAATTTAGGGGAAAAATTGACGTCACATGACCTATACACCAATTCAGCTTCCCTGCTAAATTTAGCAAGAAATTTCATGTCACGTAACCTGACGTCACGAGACCTACACACCAATTCAGTTTCCCCGCTAGATTTAGCGGAAAAGTTGACGTCACATGACCTAAGTACAAATTCAGTGTCCCCGCTAAATTTAGCGGTGGACCTGAATATTCTGTAGGTCCCGTGACGTCAGGTCACGTGACATTAATTTTTCTGCCATATTTAGCGGGGAAACTGAATTTGTGCATAGGTAACGTGATGTAAATTTTTCTGCTAAATTTAACGAGGAAGCTGAATTGATGCATAGGTCACTTGACGTAAAACATTCCGCTAAATTTAGTGGGGAACCTGAATTCGTAGGTCCCGTGATGTCAGGTCACATACAGTAAGTTTCCCACCAAACTTAGCGGGGAAGCTTTATTTTTGTTTACGCTCACGCCATTGCGAAACCGGGGGACGGGCCACCAAGAGCTGCCGCCGCTGTAAAAGTTTTGTTTTTCTTTTCCACCGGAAATGAAGATCAAGCTTTTGAGTACTGAGATGAGAACAACCAGCCTGTCCAAAATGCAACACTTATTTTCTCCTTTTAGTCCCCTTGATTTTTAAAACATGAGGACATAGCCGGGAAACCCTCAAGGCGTAAAGCCAATGGGCTAAATATTTAATGACCGAACAATCTGGATTCCAATGCTGAATATTGAATAATCGAATATTCGGATATTTACAGAACCGAATAACTGAGCAGCTTATTCGGTTATTCGAATATCCGGTTATCCGGTTTTCAACTTCGAATAATTCGTTAATTCGAATAACCGGATAACCGGTTATCTTCAAAACCGGTTTCTACTGCTGGCACTACTAGAAATCTCACAGGCTCTAATTCTCTTGTCGACTTTTCTAAAATCATGACTGGGGGTGGTGTGCGTGTGTGGTGAACCAAATACTCGGCGGCTACAACGCGGGCTTAGACAAGCTGCTCAGGTAACAGCTACGATGATCTTGCGCTTTCTGAGCTTCTGGTAGAAAATGCGCCTGGCTTCATGAGCCGAGAGCGTCCCCCAGGACGCATCCATGGCACAAGTGTTCGTGTGACAGAGACATATGTTTTCTGCAAAATAAATTCAACACACTAAAAAAATAAAAAATATCGATTATGCTTTTTAGATTGTGTTATACAAAATAGCCCTAATATATGTTGGGGTCAAGTTTCACCGCTGCTGAGGGGAATTTTGCCACTGCAGTATTGCCATGGATTTCTGAAATTGTTGGCATATCATACACGAAATAAATATTTTAACGGTGTAACGGTCTACATTTAAGCGACATTGTTCCTAAAATGACATCATGTTGAGAATCCAAAATTGAATTAGAGATTCTAAATTAAGTTGGCCGAAAACACCTCTCAACTGGGTTTTGCAAAGGTACTTGGTACTTTATAATGACCTTTATGTTTTCACAAGGCGCAATATTTGCCTCGGAAAGTCATTGATCTTGACTTTGAAATGACCTTAATTAACAAGTTCAGTATTCCATTGGCAAGAGCGAGCGATATGCGAGCCACGCGTGCTCGCATGTTTGGGCTGAGCACGGTGATATATGGATAAAGCAAAGGAATCATATGATGAACCTTCACTGCTAGCAAGCGCTTAACTGCAGAGAACACAGCTATGGCCGCCAGTGCAATATTTCAATTTAAAAAAGTCATTGTGTTCACGTACGTTAGACAGCAGGTGTATTGGTCTGCCTCAGGGGGCGACGTGACCACTACCAGCGCTGGAGTCTTTAACGTGCACCACGCAGTATAGTGATACACGACCGCACGCCGGTACAATGCTCATCTAGATCGAAACAGGCAGGGGGTGGGGACTGAACCCAGGATCCCATTCCCTGAGTTCTGCATCGCTTTACTCCACGTGCTCCGCGGGCTGGTGTGCGCTAGCCTAAAGCCCCTTGATGTGTTTGCGTTTGTCAGTAGTCAAATGTACGAGGCCTGTGTCTCCAGTGGCTCATGGAAGCAAATGGGGGCGTAGCACTGCTCTTGAAAGCGAATGGCGGCGGAGAACCCACTCGTGGCACGTGTCTTGCGCGTCTCCACAACAATAGCTAAAAACATGTAAAAAAAAAACACTTTTATTAAGGGATTTTACGCTAGTCCACTCGGTCACCGATCCCCCTACTCCGTTTCATGCAAAGTTGGCAAGGCTGCGGACGTGAGCAGCTCGATTCTGTGATTAATTTGCGCGTGCTCTTGCCAGAAGTGACCGCACCCGAAGCTGGTAAAAGCATTGTGTATATATATTAAAGAAAAAAAGTCTACCTAAGTAAAAAGTAAAAAAAAAAAAAAACGCGTGTAAACATTATATTTTATTTTTGGCGGGTGCTGTTTATTGTGGCAAAATGATGGCGTTAATATCTAAACCAATTTTATTTTATTTCCATTCCACCCGTCGTTTCGTCGTAATAAACAATGGCTAAAATATAATATTTTATAGTTTCACGAAAAAAAAAGGCTTGGCATGCAAGATACAAGATAGACGAAATCTATGTTCTTTTGACTCCATGGGTAGCTCGTGTCTTCATGCTTGCTAATAATGAATCCACCATCTAAATGAACTTTTGAAGTAAATTGTAGCGCGGTACGTTAACAAGCCGTCACTTCTAGGGCCAATGAAACATCGGGACCACGCGGTATAGGAAGCCACGCGCTAGCGCCGGCGGAGCTTTGACAGTGGTGTAATCAGGGTAATGCCGCTGACCAACTGTAATGCCGCTGACCAGCTGCAACTGTCTGCAACTGCATGGGACTTCGAGCAAGTTTAGTGAAGTGCGTCAGAACACCGCCCCACAACTGGCTGTTACTTGGGACAACGGGATCGAGGCTTAAGGCGGCCGGGACTGTGCCACCGAAATCTGGACCAACATGGCAACACCTTGTCTGGACCTCATGGTCACTTGTCCATTACTCAATAATCCTCATAACTCAGTAGGCCTCGGCACTTTTATTCACATCAACCTTTCTAAACTAAACTTGCACAACGAGGAGTTGCTTTAGTTACAAGCAGCCAATGCTGCAAGCACGAAAGCACGAGACCTTGGCTTTGAAACGTTAGTCCACAGAACGAGCGCTCGGGCAAGAAAGGCACGTCTCAAAGCCAGCAGCGCGGGCTAGCACACGCTCGAAGCTTTGGCTGTAGTCTCGCTCGCAAGCTTCCAAGTCAATACGTCAGAACCGTGGTCAGAACTAAAGCCCCTCGATGTGTTTGCGTTTGTCTTGCAAGTAGGATCACATGCGCCAGTGCATCAGGCCCGAGCGTGGTCTCAAGCGGCCCCTTGGAAGCGAATGGCGGCGGAGGACCCGCTCGTGGCATGCGTCTTGCGCGTTTCCACAGCAAGGGTTAGCAGTACTTGTAAGCGCGAATTTTATCAAGGGACTTTAGTCAAAACAGCCAGAGCGGCAACCAAATGTACCAGCGATAACCAACTCCCTCTAATAAGGCCAACATAATCGATATGAAAAGCGTGGTGCTTGCGGGTGCTGCCGCCTGTCGCTCTCAGGGAGCCACTCACAGCCGCTATGATTTTCAAATAGCATTAATATTTTTGAATACAATGTGTGTTGATTATAAAACAGTTTTTAAAGCTAACATATATTCAAAAAATTACAAACTAAGCGTGGTTAAAAACCCAATTGATGAGAAAGGCGTAGTGCTTCCACATGGCGCTGTCGGATGACAGTGCAGTTGTTCTGATTCTCTAAGAGCATTGCTTTTTCTGGGTACGTCGAGCACTCGCTACATAAATAGTTTATAAGTATATCAGATATCTGCACACATCACAAAAAGAGGCCTAGTTATAAAACAAGAACGCAGCTACATTGTACCGGACATGACGTCACGGGTGGCAGCAAGAATTTTGTTCCGGTAGTCGTTGCTACCACCCGGTGGCAGCAACGTCGGCCAAAAAGTATCTTGCTTTCTAGGCCGCCTAAAGTTTTTAGCACCCGTAGGGCAAGCCCTCCGAAAACTCGCCAAGGACGCATATTAAAATGAAGTAGTGAATCATTTCCAATTGTGGAGAATATAATAGCCATTTGGCGGTTTGATATGTGGATTAGAAACAACATGCCATTATTGTGAAGTCGAAGGGGAGACAGGCATTCACGATACACTGACCTAGAGCACTATAGCAGCCTTCGGAGCAGAAGAGCGCAATCTAGAACGCCGTCTCTCGGCGACTAGCGGCGAACGCCCGGAGGTTCCAACTCCGGTCAGAAATACATGGGGAACGTGAGAAAATCGTTGTTTCTTCAATGTTGTGGAGATGTACGGAACGACAATAGTTTTTGACATAATAAAGGAACATTTTAGAATCATTTGCGCTGAGTTGTGTGCCAAGTAAGGACGTAATTTGTTTTTAAAAATTGCACGAGCGGCATCATGCAGCAGACGACGCGGCGACGTCACAGCGTCCACGTGACCCGCTCCGGCCAACCCAAAGAGCCCGTCTCCGCTGCGTGCAAAAATCGTCTGCTTCAAACGCCATTGCCTTGGAAATTGCCTTCTCAAACTTTGCACACGCATCCGATATTATTAAAACTTTGATAAAGTGTTTAGTGCTTTACCAACTTCACGACAGACTAGTTTTGAAAAGTGTGAACTCGCCGTTTATTTTTTAATTAGCCGTGTTGCATCGATCTCCATGTATTCTTCCATAGGGCGGGCCGCCTAGTGTCCGGAGCGGCGGTGAAAAGGCGTAATGATTCCCGATCCTGTGGGCAGGGGGCGCTGCCGCTCGCTGGCGCGCTGGGTTTGGCCGGGTGAGCGCTGAACTGGGACGCGTTTACGCGCGATCGTGCGGCTGTTTTGCATTGCCGTTATCCACCCGAATGAGGGTCAAACGCGTCAAACGGCAGAGCTCGCTGCGACAGAGGAGTGCGTGAATGTTGCTTACTGTATCCGCGGTTGTGGCTTTTCTGACCGCCGAAAATAAGTCGCGGAGAGTGGAGGTCGAGTTTTGAATTAACCTACACTGAGAAGTCAGTCGCCTGCAGTCTAACAATGCACTATCCTCGAATTTCGAAAGCGCCTACAGTGAAACAATGTGTGCAAGCTATCAGACTCAAACTAAAACTGGGCAAATGGCAATGACATCACACATATGCAAACCGCGTACCTCGGAGCGATTTCCCTTTAGCGACGAAGCACCTAGGAGCGCTGGTGCAGTGTGCTACGGCATTGTAGCAACAAGAACATTAAAAATTACGCCAGAAGTAAGCATGTACAATATCTTTATCATCACAAGTTTTGCCAGAAATAAACTGAAACACTCCGCTGTGGAACTAAACTGCAACACTCAACAGAGAACAAGACGCATCTCTTTCACTGGCACCGCCTCATCTTAAGCAGCTTTTGCTTCTCGCGGTGCGAGCTTCGTGATTTATTGCAAGCTTTTGCGAGGAAGTGTAGCCTTGTAAGGGCATAAAACTTTACAACATTTGCCGTCACCTCGCGGCCGTGGTCTGGGCAGCCGACCACTTCAAGGTCATATCCTTGAATGAAGCTGAGGAAACAGGTCATGCTCTCAGCATGTAGCTTGTTCCGGCTAAAGAAAACAGTAAACGTATTCTCAAGCTTAGTAACTAGGAGTTCAAGTGGCTTGGACGGGTAAAGCAAGCCACCGTGGTCGAACTCTTTGGTTAACGAAGCGTTGTCGTCTGATGTGGCCTGAACAGGAAGAATGCAGAGTGAAGATGCACACTCAGGGCATGAAATTCTCTTCAGCGACTTCCGCACAACGTACCCAGCTATATAATAGATGAGTCGGCTGTCGCTCTTTTTCTCTGCGTAGTCCTTGTGGTCAAGCAAGGAGCTGTGTTTTTCGATGGCAACTGCAGCATCCGCCAAGTTTCCATCGTCCAACAACCTGTCCACCAGTGCGGTTATTGGAACAGTTTTTTTTCACATGCGTCAGATGGCTCTAAGAGTGCAGTGATCAGCTCAGGCTGAGAATTTCCACCTCTGGGTGGCCTAGCTAAGCTATAGAAGCTAAGGTTGTTTATGATGGTCAAAAACTGCTCAGGAGTGGGATGATCATTGCACCCAAAAGATTGGCGCACAATGCCAAAAACGTTCTCCACCTTGTCCTGACTGAGGTTAGCAGTGAGCAAGTACTTAAAGCTTAGCGTGGAAGTCAGATAATCTAGAAGACACAGCGTACTCTTCAGTGTCACACGGAGTCCAAGGGCAGTCCCTGGACTTAGAAAACCGCCACCATTTTTCGCTGCATGCTCCTCCCATTCACTCAAAAAAATTATAAACTCTTCCAAGTACTCTGTGCTTTTTGACTTGGGTCGAAGACCTTTGGCTGGTGTTCGTGACGACATGACAAAAATTAACCTTTCCATAAGCCGCACGAAGTGCTCTGTCGGTTCAAGTGAGCGAAACTTTGGCTGAAGGTCACTCTTGTAAAAGAAAAGTCCTTTGAGGACCTCCTCGCTGAAAAGCTGAAATGCTAGGTTAACACGCATTTTTTCAAAAGCATTGGGAGCTACATGAGCCTGAGTAATACGTGGCATGACCTTCAGTGCAACCGTCTTCCTATCATTCTCCCAAGCCTCCCGGATAGGACGTACATGAACATGACCTTGTGGTATCTGCAATCCCTTTGAAACAAAGGCATTCCGTACACATTTTACAAGGTGAGGAAAGTCGGAAATCATGTAAAGGTGCCTTGCTGCATCAACGGGGTGGAGGGTCTTGCATGTGATCTCCACGGATGATGCTGCAACAAGCAAGATGTGATGTAAACGAATGCAGGCAAGCAAAACATGAATGGTTTTATTTAGATGCATGGAACAAGCAAACTTACCCTTTATGCCAAGCAGCTTCCAGAGTGCTCTGTTCCACGGTGCACCGTCGCCCGTCCAATAATCAACGCGAAGACCAGATTTCTCTGCCAGGATCGTAGCTTCGAGTAGTAACTTCGACAGTAGGGGTGCCTTCACGTTTCCTCTAGAAGAAAATACGCCAAGTATTTGGGTCCATCGTCCTGAAAAAAGCAATTATTGCAAGATTAAGGACACAAGCACGCTTTGTTTTTGTTTAGGTTCAAAAAGTATATCAAGGCTGAATCATTGTTGTTACTTTTAAGTCACATATGACATTGATGTTGCATAGTTAACAAATGCTACCCACCTTGAAAAGGCTGGAACATTATAACAAGTCCGTGGTCGCTCAGAGAAGTCTTGTTGTCTTGTTCCGTGAAGGTACCGAGATCTACGAAACCAGTCATTTCTCCTGACGCTTTTACTCCAATATTCTCAGAAAGCTTCAGTTCATCAAAAACAAGTCCGCCATGGACACTGAACTCATCCATGTCCTTTGTTTTTTGGTCGAGGGCTGAAAACACCTTCGGGTTGAAACCAAATGCACCTTTGAATCCTTGCATGTGCTTGTCAAGGCATGATTTACTGGGCAGTGCCATTATCTGATGTCGTCTAATATGCTCATACAGCTGTGGGCTCTTCATGCGCATCAAGACACATTCCAGAACCCACATCTTGTCGTAAGTCATGCCACGGCTTGACTTTCTGGATGCAGCCTCAAAGCAGGTTCTTACAGCTGTTCGTTGTTTTGGCGGCAGCCCACTGATTTTCTGCTCGAAAGCCGTGCTGGCAATGGATTCGTTCAAAAGCCGCAGTTTTTCCACATTTTCTTGAACTTTTGCAAGCTTTCTCTTTGTGCGTAACAGCTGGACAGACTTCCTTGCAGCTCGCTGCCTGAACTTTGGTTTGGGCTGTTGCTTCTGCCGGCGCATCTGGTTTGCTATCAGCTTCCTCGTGTACTTACAACGCAAGCACTGCTTTCCTTCAGCTGTTGTGACGCAGCACGTGTGCGCATAGTACGCTGTACCAAACTTCGTGCACTGGCCGGACTTCAGTGGCTCGACATCACATCCAGGGCAGAGCAACAGGGCGTCAACCTTCTTTAAAGCCGCGAGGGCGTCACTTTCGTTGGCCACAAGAAATTCATCAACCTTGATGTTGCGGCAGTATATGCGGCACAGTGATGTTTCCGCTCGTTCTGCTGTCACCGGTTCAGAACACTCAGTGAACGTGACGTGTTTGACAACAAGCACGTCCCCGGTTTCTAATCGAACGTGCCATCCGAAACAAAGCGCCCCAGGGTCATTTGTCAGCACAATCTTTGTACAAAAAACTGACGGCGGTGTGACATCGCTGAACGGGTGCGGCGAGGGCTCCGGGGCTTTGGGCAGGTCGATCCTTTCGGCAAGTTCCAAGTCAGGCGTGCTTTCACCTAATGCCTTCCGCTTGGGTCGTGGGACATAGTTGTTGGCAAGGTCTCTCACCTTTCTTTTCTTTGGAGCAGGCTTCGTCAAGTATGCAGGAGCATCTGGGAACACCGTCGGCACAGCGTCATCAGTAAGCGAAGGCCGCTCGCGTTCGAACTCCACGCTCTCTCCGTTGACCATGTGTTTGAACGTCCTCTGTACGTAGCGTTCGTCAAAATGACGGGAACACACCACGCACGTGCTGTCAAGCGCCTTGTCATCTCGCTTGATATTTCTGGCCCATTCTTGTAAGCGAACAGGATCGGAAGGAGCTCGGAACAAGGACACCTTTTCCGTTGACGATTTGTAGCCGCCCTTGCAGAACGGCACAAAGCAAGTCCTACCCTTGCGGGCAGGCATGGTTGCAACTCCTTGTTCAGACAACGCAGCACAAGAATGTTCACAAGCGCACAACCACAGCAAAAAAAAGACCGACACTATTCGATCCCCCTTGCTATCGTGCCTGGCGGCCTGGCTGCGCACCGAATTGCTAGCGCGCCAGAGGGCTGTAGCGCCGCCTGTTGGGCGGATCCGAAAACATTTCACTTCGCTCGCTGGGAGCGCCGGCCGTTCCCGACACTAGGAGAACCCTTCTAGCCTCTCTAGCCTCCTGGAACCCTGAGTACCACGTGACTCGCGCCGAGCTGCTCTGTCGGCCATGTTGTCGGCAAAACACGCGGATCAAAGGATTGCGCTACTCTGCTCCGTAGGAGCTATATAGTGCTCTACACTGACCCACAATGAGATGGTGGACGTCGATACTGAAAACCGCAAGTAGTTTCGGGCATTACAAGTCGGTGATGGCCACTGCTAACAATGATCAACATCTTCTTGTATCTACTGTTTACACCTAGCGTACTTACCCCAACCAACCTTCAAAAGTGTTTTGAGGCCTGCACTTAGTTCTTATCGCAATTACCGGGTCAACGTTTGGTTTACGGGCCGCTGTCGTTTGAACGAGCTGACGACAAAAGCAGACGTTTGAAAGAGCAGACGATAGTTCGAACGCATGCGCAATGGAGTTCGGGCAAGAAGCGCGTCCCGCGTCAACAAACCATTGCAATGTCACGTTGTCGGCGTCTGTGTGAGTCTGCATACTCTTTTTCGCGTTGGAATTGTCGATTCTACGTCCTCATAACAATGTCTTACCACTTTAATCGCCTGAGCGAAATTATCAAGGCTCGTTACGCCGCTAAACTTAGCCTAAATAACTTGACATGCGACAATTCATTCGCATGAACGCCGCAGAATGGACGCCAAAACCATGATGAGATTCTTCTAGCTATTTTCGGTCGCGACGTCGCTCGTGCTGCAGAAGTGTAGAAGTTAGCGGCGATGATCGACGTCGATACTGAAAATCGGAAGCGGGAACAGACCAAGCGTAATAAGTCGGTGATGGCCACTGGTATACCAATGATCAACATCTTGTATACCTACTGTTTACACCGAGTCTGTTTCTTAATGCAATCACCGGGTCAAAGTTTGGTCTACGGGCCGCTTTTGTTTGAACGAGCAGACGACAAAAAGCAGACAAGTTTGAAAGAGCAGACGAAAGTTCGAACGATCAGGCGGCCGTGTGAATTTGAAGACGCGCTGAACCCGTGGGTGGTCCGGACAACTTTGCGATTTTTTGTCGTTCATGTTGGGACAACGCAAATACATCTGGCGACCACAAAGTTGTTGCACGCACAAGCAATCGTAGTTAGACAGCGTCTGGTTCGCCCTTTTCATGGCTACTATCCACGTTCTCGGACGAACGGAGGGGCAGAAACACATGAAAACTGATCTTCAAACCTTTCCAGACTCTCTTGGTACAGCTCCCGCCGCAGCATTTTGACGAGAAGGCAGGTTTTTTGTCTGGTTTCTTCCAAAGGAACACAGGAATGCATGTCTCGCACGGCGACTTCTGCCCACCGCCCCAGACCGGAAGTGCGCCCGACGCGCCACCACCGCGGCGTGACGTAGGAGAGTTGAGTTCGCGAGACAGTTATCGTCACTACCTGTCAAGGTTCCTAGATGGGCATTACAAACGAGGCTATAGCGACATGCACAAGGTGCTCTTCGCTAACCGTTTAATTTGCTTTAAAATTCTTTTAGGGCGCAGCTCTTAGGTGCCCGTTTCCGGCTTGAGCGGCGTCGGCGTCGCCGTCGGCGCAACCGCGCTGTGCATTATGGGTAAATTTTCCCGTAACCGCGCATCGGTCTCACGAAACCAGTCCAGTCCAGTTCATACCACGAATGTCCATACGAAAGACGGCTGCTTGTACCAAAGCAAAAAATGCTAACCTACTAGAAAAAAGAAAAAAAAAGGACACAAGAAAGACAAGTAGAAGGGACGAGCGCTCGTCTGTTTTACTTGTCCTTCCTTTCCGTTTTTTTTTTTTTGTGCGCTCTCTTTCATTATTGGCCCAGCTCTCAACACCTCCAGCACTGCTCGCTTTCTCGGAATCTTTTGATCCCCACGATTACGACGTGTCCTTCATGGGCACCATGTTGTGACTACTGCGGGCTATGCTTCGTTTCAGCTTGGGTCCAGACGCAGCCGATGCTACGAGCGCGAGCGTGTGGCCCTGAACAGTGCTTGCATTGCACGAGCGCGCGTGCTTGGCAGGGACGCTGAAAGCCGGAGCTCGCGCTTGTAGCATCGCCTGCGTCTGGACCCAAGCTGAAACGAAAGTATAGAAGCAGACTTGTACGTAACGAGTCACAAGTAACTGATTACTTGCAATCAATTACATTTTATTGTAACTTTTTAACGCTTCAATTACTTGTTGTTTTTTGTGGTAACGTTCGCCTTAATTCAATTACTATTTTTTTACAAGTATCAAAATATATGTTTCCGAAAGAGCTCAAAATTATTGAGTTAGAATGACACACTGCCCGTGTGTCACTCGAGTCTATGTTGCAACAACGTTGGTCGCTTTTTACTTTAACAAGTAAAAAAGATGCCAAGATACCAGAAGGATCAGAATGTCTAAGCGCTCATCGACGTGTTGATTACCGAGCTGTCGAGAGTGCCTCCGGCGAATCCGTTCACGACGGATTTTTCAGCCTTTGGCTGCCCCCACCTGAAACGCTTTCAGCAGGCGGTCGCAAAAGTGAAGCGCTTCACCGACGGATAGAGGGCGCTGACGCACTCGGCGCCATTAGGTTGCTTCAATTTGGTTGGTTTCGGTTTCAACGTGAACGCGGCTATGTTGCTGTTTTACGTTGTTTTTGCTTAATTCTGTGTTACGATGATTTTCCTTGTAGCCCACAAGCAATGAAACAGTGGTATTGAGCCACTTTGAGGACTACGAGGTGTATTTTAGCCTAAATTGCGGGCTTTTTTTGCGAACTCCTTTGATGAATCTGATTATGGTCGGTTGCGAAACGCCTGACTGATGTACAGGGAAGATTACCATCGTCTACGGCCGTACCCGATGACACCAGTTTCCAGAAAAACAAACTATGAAGAAACTAACACATAAATGTAAAGAAGCATATCGACAGCTTGATTAGCAATGTGCTGAATCGGCCAGAACAGATGTAGTCGCGAGTTTACTACTCACTGTTTGGTTTTCGTGGGCACCCACCCTTTAGTGAACTTCGCAGACTAAAAACGTATCGTGTGATGACGCAGATAATTGATTTAAACAAGTAGTATCGTCTTGGCCTCCTTTTTTTTTTAAATTCAGTCCTCGAGCATGTTTTGACAGGCCGAGTAGGAAATTTCTTAAATTATCGACCCTGCTAAAGTACTCATAAGCAGCATTTCGCTATATTGGCCCTAGGAAAGAAATTATTTTTATATGAAGATTTGCTTACTCAAGATATGATATAAGTGACAGGCCCGTCAAAGTAAATGTGGCAATTCTCTTCTGTAAAATTGGCCAAATAAAATTAAAGGGCGCAGGAGGAGAAATACCTCGGAAAGTTTGGCTGAATTCTAGCGCGAGGCACCACTTCACGTACCTGATGCGAACAAATATTTATTTGTTTGAACAGATTCGCTTTGTAAATTTCGGCGTCGCCAGCCACCAAAAGTAAACCTCCATTCGCCATCGACAATCCTGGACTCAAATAATTGTTATGCAGACGGCTTTTTTTGTTTTTTTTCGGCGTCACATATTGCGGATTTTAGATACTGGTAAAAACTAAAACAGCGTACGCAAAAAATTAATAAATAAAAATAAAATAAAGCGTCGTAATTATTGCGCATGCGCCGAACCCAAACCGCGTTTTAGATTTGCAAATAGAAACGACGTTATTTCTTTGTGCACGCTATTCTAAAACTCGCTACTGATAAGCGTCTGAGGCAGTTTCTTACGCGGGAAGTCCCAACCTTTGGGTTAAAGTAAATTAGGTGGATGGCACTGGTTATCTAAATATAATCAATAAATCACTTAAATGACTATCGAAGTGGGAGCGAGCACGGTATACAATTTCTTAAACTTCATAAGTAAACCGACCAACCGAATGTTTACGTCGCAAAAACCAACAAATCGCCTGATGTTTATGTATCATTACTTCTAGCCTCAGATAAAATACAAGTTTGTCGTTCGTTGTCTATCTCGTCCTCGAGTTTACTCACTAATCAAAAGAAACTGTTTTCGATCTATTATGAATACAAAAAACGATACTTCCAGGAAATACAGATGATCTCCTTGCGCTCCTTCCGATCCAAAATGCGCGATATAGATATATACGCGCTTCTTACTGAGAATGTTCCGCCAGTATGTTCCGCCAGCGGAGCAGCAAGTTGAAGCAACCTAATGGCTGCCGCGTCACTTGATTTCAAGATGGCAGCGCCCATGCGGAGGAGAATGAAAAGGTCTATAGAAGACTCGGAAGCGTTCGTCGCAGCGCTGCGCAACCACGAACAGGTACGCAAAAGTGTTTGTGCGCTACAACACCGCTCTTCCCTCAAGCTCATCCGTCGAGAGGGTCTTCAGCGTCATGCGAGACATATCTTCACCTGGAAACGTGGGAAGATGACTGACGGAAATTTCGAACGACAACTGCTGTTGTAGCTTAAAGCCGGGGTCACACTGCTTATACGCCACACAAAGGACAGTCTGCAATCAGATTCAAACGCGATTCACCGCGAGATTCCTGCTTCGAATGCCGCATGGCAATGAGTTCAAGGAAGAAAAATTGTCACGCGGCATTCGAACCACAGATATTGCGGTGGCTCGTGTCTGCAAACATTTTTTTGTATGTTGTATGAGCAGCGTGACTCAGGACTTAATAGGCCCGTAGCTCTCAAGTTTTGAGCAGCGCTCCGGGCTAAAAAAAAAAGAATATTTGGCTCGCGTTTCGCACATGCATCAATACGCTTCCCACTAGAGTTTCTTTCTACTCCGTTCCATCTTAAGTGCCAGCGTAGCAGAGGTACAGCAGAGGCTAAAATGGCAAGCTGCGAGCTTCTCAGCGCTCCCTGCCAGGCACGCGCGCTCATGCAGTGCGAGCATCGTTCAGGAAGACGCGCTTTTGAGTAGCTTTGGCTTCGCTATCAGGTGCAAAGTTAAATATAGCTGCTGGAAGCTATGCAAAAGCAAAGAGAAAGCAATGTTTATTGGGACGCTGCGGCCACGAGCTGCATAATTCTGTTCTTTTTCTTTTTTTAACGTTTTGTTACCGCGCATCTACAGCTGCGGCCAGCTGCTTGTATTCGAACGTGGCACTGCAAAATCGAACGTTACAGAGCCACCTGGATGGTTCAGCCATCATAACATGGTCGCGTCTTGCGGATGCGCTCGCGCCCCTGCCCCAGAGCAACGGGTCTATAGACCTTTTGCTGTATTACCCAAGCATCAAGGAGAATGCAGGGATCGGTGTTCCACGCGCCGCACGCGCACGCCTTCCCCGTATAAAATATTCGAAGTAGATAACCAAAATAAAGCGTTGGCAAACGCGCGTGCAAGATGCCATTTGTTTTAGGTATTTGCTTTAGAAAAGTTACTACTGCTGAGGCCAGCACGCGTGGCGCGTGGAACACCAATCATGCATTCTCCTTGATGCTTGGGTAATATAGCAATAGGTCTATTAAAGAGGTGTGAATGACAAAAAAATATAACCCCTCTAGACATATGTTATTTATGTTTTTATTTCATAAATAAAATATATTCGTCTTTGATTTCGTAACAAGAAGTAAAAAAGTAACATGAAAAGTAATCAATTACTTTCTGGTAATTTTTAATCACTTTTGTGATGCAGCAATTGATTACCGAATCAGTTACACTTCCCAATAAAGTCATTGTACTTGTAGTCGGTTACTTTTTTTCAGTAACGCGTACAAGACTGGCTAGAAGGAGGCGAGGCCCTCGGTCGCCCCTCCCAGCGGCAGAGAGCCGCGTACGTGCCTCGTACTTGTCCCTCTCGCAAGGGTATCATCGGTAAGCTGGTACCAGCACCACAACGACAAATACCAGTTAATTCTTAGAAAATTATCTTAAAAATAAAATAAGGCAGGCAAAAAAAAAATGAAACTAGCGGTGAGCTGAGGCAATTTGTGATTACAGCTTTTCGATGTTACATTGCTACAGGCGTCCGCCAAGCCGTTTTTATTTAATAATCAAGCAGCGAGAAGTAGGTTACTTACCTACCTCTGAATGTCGAAATGGCAACTACCGACTCAGACCGTGTACACCACGCCGAACAGGTACGCGCCATTATGATCGAAACTACCGTTAGTCGAGCAGTTATCGACTTTTTCGATCACGCCTCCCAGCGTCCATATTCCTCCCCACTCTTCCGTTACATCTTCTTTTTTTTAACGGTGGGAAAAGCGTTTGAAGTACTAAGCGTTCATTTTCATATAAAATAAGCCATATCTTTTTCCCCTCAGCACTGTCGGGAAACGTTTTGATGCCAATTCATACGTTTGCGCACCTTTATTTAAAAAAAAGTAGGAAAAATAATTAGATTTAATGAGCTACACTACAATCGAAGGACGGACAAATACACAGCTGGCCCTCGACAGCACAGATGGCAAAGAGAACGAAACTAGGCTCAGCCACAATTAGTTGTTTACTTCACCCCCGAGCAAGCAACGGCGTCATGCCCACGGGAACGGTTCCAGGTCTGAACCAGAGTCGTTCGCCCGAGCGAGCCCCGTTTCTTAGCAACATCGATGCACCCGGGTGTTCATTCCACAGCTGTAGAACAACAACAACAGTAAACGCAACGACAACACGCGCTCACTCCAAAACGAAGGCGTGCCTTATGGCGGGGGCAGAGAACACAGGTGAAGAAAAGAGTTATCCGCTGCTTTGTTTACGCGCACCCAACGACCGCGGGAGTTCCCCGACGGCGTCGATGAAACAACCCCGAAGGCGCGCCCGCTATTTCGAGAGCGTTGCAGCGTGACATCACACGGCCCATGCCAACTCTCGAACTCTCGCCTCTTCTTCCCCCCATTGTTTTATATGCCCCCCTGTATATTTTTCACGACAGACGGAGACAGCCCAGACAGCCAGTCAGTCGGTCAGAAGAGCTCCGTCATCCTGCCGAGCAAGACCTTGCCAGTTGACTCCGTTCGCCGGCACGGTTGGGGAGTTGATTGGCAAGGCGACGACTGAGGGCGGACGTGTGTATACCGCGGGAAGTGTTGGTTTCCTGCTGCCCCCCGATGGCCATCCCGTCTTTCCGCGGCTTCCACGACTCGATCGACGAGCTGAAGGAGGTCACGGCGATGGACTTCTCGTACCGGTAAATCATCCCCAGAATAGTCGACGAACACATACGTAGTGCCAATAGGGTGTAAGACTGACTGGCGCACCTTTAATTAAAGCAAAACCGTAACGCAAAAAAAAAAAAACATTGCGGGACAAAAATAAATTTGAATATTTACTTTTTTTTTAAATTTCCTACAGCGCTTTGAAGGGCATTACAGTAGGGGGAGTCACAATACCAAAAACAATTTACTTTTAACACATTCATGGGTCACCGAGATACATAAGTACGCAAAGTAATATACAAAATCGCACACGCATATAAACATGCATCGAAAAGAAACAACCTTAGTCTGTATGGAAAGAAACACAAATGCGTTGATAATATATTTACACTCAAATATATTGTTCAGAGACAATGCTGGAGTTTCGAAAAAAAAAAACGAATCTGGACTTTGCTAGGCAACAATCTCGCTTGGCAAGCTGTTCCATTCTTTTATCGTTCGTGGGAAGAAAAAGTTAGAAACAAATCAGACTTTGACGTGTACTCCTGAACTTTTTGGTCATGATCTACTCTGCGCGATACATAAAATGGCTCAAACAGGCAATGTGATCTTTCGATTTTAGATAAACCATAGAAAATACTGTGAAAACATTTTAGGCGCAAATACTTACCCCTAACAACAAACGATTTCCTTTTTATTGCCTTTTTTTTTTTTTGCGGAGACACTGCTACGAAAGTTGTAATTATTTGTCACAAATCTAGCGGCACGGTTTTGAATTCTTTCAATTTTACCAATGAAATACTATTGAGATAGATCCCATACATCGCAAGCATACTCGAGAATGGGCTTCACGCAAGAGAAAAGGAGAGTCTGTTTGAGGGATGGTGGAGCGCGCGAGAAGTTTCTCCTTAGAAAAGCCAGCGTTCTACTAGCTTTCCCTGTTACGTAGTTTACATGTGAAAGCCATATCAAATCATCAAAAAAAAAAAGTACCCCCAGATATTAAGCTTCTTTTTTAACGAGTAACGTTTCTCCGTGTAAAGTGTACGTTGATGGAGACCGTTGCGTTTTCTTGTGAACCTTACATGACAACACTTTGGGATGCTCAAAGTAATTTTCCATCTTTAACACCACAAACAAATTCTGTCTAAATCGCTTTCAAGAGCGGATACATCAAAGTCTGAATTAATTTCACGGTACAAAATGCAGTCGTCAAGCGTACAGTCTTATCTGCGAGGCCATTCTCTGGGTTATGCCATTAACAAAAATTAAAAAGAGGAGCGGCCCAAGCACGGAGCCCTGTGCTACTCCGGAAGTTACATCAACTGGTGGAGTGACTTTACCCCATTTACAACTGCACATTGTTTACGATCGCTCAAATAGTTAGCAATCCAATTACGATTAATGAGACGAGGATTACGCTTTTAAGAAAACGTGGCGGCCCCTAAACGCCGTCAACATGCAAAACAAATAATGGTTCACCATTGATGTTCGTGGAAACAGCACCAGGGGTCTCTAATCTTTTTGACCACGGGGCCGGATTGGGGATCTGTCGCAGTCTCGAGGAGCGGAAATATGAATATAGGAAATAAGAAATAAATAATTCTAGTTAAGCATTTTAATACAAAATTAAAAGTTGAAGTAAAAATTAAAAAAAATGAACCTAAAACGGATGAATACGTATACTTTATTTTGAAATTAAATATGAAGTTAATTATGACATTGCAGAGTAATTGGGACCCATAAAACTCCCCAAGCATAAAACAGAGCGTAGTGAAACTTGAGCACACTCCTAAGGAGCAGAATACTTATGAGGATAATGGAACTGATGCTAACAATGTGCAATAGTTACGCCACTAAGCACAATATACTGAGAACGCAAAGGAATTTTCGCATACGTGCTTAGATATAAAACGGGACAAAGGATGGCGATGCTGGCAATGACAGTATCCAATTATTAAAGAGGGCCCGCGCGTTACGATGTGCAGTTTTCTCTCGTTTTTTCTGGGATCTTGATTTGCGCGCTAGGTGCATGCGTAGCAGAGCCGTTTACTTACGCGCGCTTAGTTTTGCTCCGGTAGCATGTGGGCCGCGGTCTGGGCTTTATTGGAAGGACCACGGCAAGCCACGGGCCGGTCAGAACACTTCCGGGCCGGAGATGGGAGGCCCCATTTGACTTTGGTGTTGATTATAGTGTAGACCATTATTAAAACCAGAGAGCGCCAAAAATACACAGACAAAAAAGAGGAAACGAACACAACACAGTGCTGTTTGCTTTTTAAAAGAAACGATATATCTATTTAAAAAAAGGAGCTCGAACCAATTTCAAAATTTGAAATAAGTGACAAATTTAAGGCGACTCCTATCGATCTTGCATGGTGCCGCTTTCTTACATCAAGCGGTCGAGGCGGAAACGGACGTTGTTTCCTTGTGTCCCGTGGCCTGTGGGATTTTTGTTGTTGTTCTCATTATGCCCGTGGGACGCATGTATGACTCCCTTCCCTTTCAACATTTTCTTGGCAACTGTAGCAAGATAGTTCAGAAAAATGTTTTGCGTGCTACATAAATTTAAAAAAGTAATAATAAAATATTTCTGACAAAAAAAAATCACGCCTTTTTGACAATATTGGGTAGTTTTCCCGCGTGACCAATATTCTAGATATCTTAAGAATGTCAATATCTCCGGGAAGTTCACAATTGTCTGTCAATCAATTATAAATGCAATAGTTTATTTTTAAAACAAATAGAAGAAGGGGAGCTGCATGCGCTTAGACAAATATATATTTTGAATTTATGTAAAACATTTTAGAGGTAGACGAATATTCGAAATTTCTAACACGAATCGAATATTATAAATTAATTATTCGTATTCACTTCAAAAACCATACAGTGAAAACAAAAAAAAAGTCTGGATTTTCGCGGAGAATTTTCTCCTCTTTATGTAGAGATTTAAGATAAATTTAGGTACCTTTTAAATTAGATATATGTCATCTCATCAAGACGCACACGTTTTAAACGTCAAAACAATCGCTTCTTTCGACAACTATAATCATGTAAGAACTGCCTCGCGCGATGTATGAATAACACGCAAAACGATTTTTTTTTTTTTATGAGCTGAAAATCTCAAGTATTTTTTTGGATATTCGAAATATTCAAAATATTGGAAACTAGTCCAATCTTTTCAACTAGCCGAATATTTCGTAACAGGCTCGAAAACACGGCTCAATGAACAAAGTTCGTAGAAACCGCTAGCGCATTGCCGTTTATAGACGGTTCGGGCATTGAACCCAGACCATCCAATCGGCGATACGGTAGCGATAATATACAGCTCTAGCGTTTCTTCCTTACTATTTAACCCGTAATTCAACTGATTTTCACTACTACACCAGTGCGCGTCCAATGTTGCGCCGCTTCGCCCACCCGCACTGTGGGGGACGGAAACGTTCGCGGCGTTCGCGAAGCAAAAGAAGGAGCGCCCTTTCCCAATACATCGCAAGGGCGACGGCGTCAAGGGCACGACGCACAACATGCGAGACTTCGTACAGCGACAGGTACCACAACACCCCACCATCTGAAACTGCATCCAGCGTTGGTAAAATATCTTTGAGAGATAACTGCAGGTACGCCAAAAAAAGGAAGAAAAAAATAAAGAAATCAACCGACGCTGACGAACTTTGAGCACCGTCTCGTCAATACAGGCCCATAGTGTTCCAATACGTGCAAATAAAAAAAGTTTCGCATAAATGTATTTGCCCTTGACTATTCAATGTTCGATTCGCATTCGAATAATTTATTATTCGTACACCTTTGAGATATTATATACATTTTAACCACCTCCTTTAATGTACAGCTATGTATTATAGTGGACTAGCGAGGGATATCAACATATATGTAATATTTTGTTTGTATGGCCGGTAGGTAGGAGGCTCAGACCTTCTCATGTGTGCGTCTTGTATGTATCAGAACAATAGATGACACGCTAAAATACAGATAACCAGAAATAACACATCGAGACTTATTACATTTGAATAGAGGTATTATATAATAAAAATACGACTAATCTTTTTTATAGAATGCCACGCTGTTTCTTTAGTACTTATGTCAGGCAATAAACCATATCTAGGACATTTGCTTGACCGAGAGGGTACCAATAAGTACACACAAACGCGTTAAGATGCAAGCTTCTAAAGAAGATGTTCATTCAAGGCTGGAAAGGAAACAAAGAACGAACAAATGCAATCCTCCCTACCCAGAGGAATCGAGAACTTAAAATAAAACTGGCCGGTTTCTCTTTGGAGAAACTATGTGCCTCAACTCTTCATTTTATCGTATATTTAGCGCGTTAACGCCCGAAGGAAAAACAACAACAACAAAACAAATTATGGCGTTGTTGTTCACTTTTATCTCTTTTACGTGCTGGCGTCTGAGTGCGTGTTGCGGCCCCGGGGTCATAAGCACGGATGAGCGGCTCCGTTATCGCTTACCTTGCCACTTTGTTTATACACGTCCCGACATCGCTCAAGGTTATCCGACCGGTTATGTTAGCGACTCCCACTTTCAGTTGCTCTGTGCCGAAAGCGCGCGACCCCTTGAACGTATTCAATACAGTTGAAATGGGTCGAATCTGGTAAACTCGTCTGTGGTAAAGAGTTTTACGCATGAAAACTCTAGTATGCGATTACTGCTCCCACTGTTCAAGAGAATTTCTTTACATTTCTTTTATGCATTTGATCATTTTTTAGTCAGTATTGTTGCTTGAGGTAGCTTGTGTACCTTGCATCTTTTACAATGTACTGATATTTTTCATGTTCCATATTTATATTTGATAATAGACCGATCTCACCAGCCAGTTTGACTACGCCACCGCTGCCGCAATGCATCGAGGGAACTTTAGTCTTTCTGCACGTGCGACAACCTCGCTGGAGCACTGCGCGTGTAAAGCACGAGAAGGCACGAGCCCTCGCTTACGCGGCCGTCTGCCTCCTAAGAACTAAAGTTATGGCGGCGTCACGCATGCGCTGAACGCTTAGTGAGATCGGTCTATACATTTTAGTTATGCTTTTCCTCGCGCGACACTTCTGTTTCTGTCACCCGTGAAACGAATAACAGAAAACCGTATTTTCTTGCGAGCGCTAGTTTTTACGTGAAAAAATGAAACAAATCGAAGGTCAAAGTGTCTCTCAACTCTCCACGTCGCCTTTCGAGTGACGTACTCTGGGGATCACGTGGTTTTTCCTTGGGTTCTCTCTTCAGAGACCCCAGCCGCTTTCTCCGCGATTATCGACTTTTAAGGATTAGCATCGTCGAAGGTCGCGGCGAGCGATCGACACAAAGACGGTTCGCCACGGGGGTGCCGGCGAGTGTAGCAGCGGAGGGGGACAGGTTTTGTTCACTTCCGCGTACCCCCAAAGTACGTCGCATGAACGACCACAAGCGGCTGCAGATCGGCGAATATTTCGTTTTCTTCTTTGCGATTACGCACCGGAATAGCAGTTTTTCGATGCAAGGTGACGCGTTTTTGGTCACTTGTGCTTGGATATACAAAATAAAAAATTCAAATTGCCAATGGACCTTTTTCAAGTAAGCTTCTGCGCATGCGTACACTCCCACTGTTACCATTTTCGCAGGACACCGGGACGCGTGCCCCGCGAAGTCTATTTATATAGTCTATTTTGACGCCTTGTTTTTAGTATCGGCAGTATGGGATACAAAAAAAAAAACACAACACCGATACAACGGCACGATGCCAACGTGTTTTGACGGGCGGAGCCATGTTGGGCTGCTCTTCTATTGTAGTTCGCAGACAACTTCCCAGACGGCGCTCGTTACTCGAGAAAGGTTAGAAAAAGGTAGGGTGCCTACATGTCTGTCTGTCTCAGGGTGAAGACATCCATTGTTTCACTGAATGTGCCAGCGCGTGACACTCTCGCGCACTCGGTGCGTGACTTGGGCGATAAAATGGCGTCTATGCATTAGCCAAAGCTGCGCGCTCGAGCTGAGTGACACCGTATTGCGCGCACTTCAAAATGCATAAAAAAACGATTGGGCGTGAAAATGGCTGAGATGTCACCACTCAAGCAAAAGCGCGCGTGTGTATGAAGGCACTCTAGAAAAAGGCCTCTTCTTTCAACACTAAAATCGTTGCAGAGCGCGTTCTACTACTGCGCTGCGTCGAGAAACGAAAGCGAGTGAACGGCACATCTGTGCTTCGTATGAAGCGTGCAATCCAATTCAAGGAGTAGCTTGGCACGCGACGTGAGGAGCAGCTAGGGATCGTCCTGGGCCGGCTTGCTAGAACCAGCGTCTCAGCTGAGACTGGGTGAAAGAAAGCACTGCCAAAGCCAGCGCACGAGCTGAGCGGGACTCAAGCTGCGTCTCAAGACGCTCGCGCGCCCCAGCCTTGTAGTGCTTTCTTTCACCCAGTCTCAGCTGAGACGCTGTTCTAGCAAGCCGGCCCTGGTTTCTCGCAGCCGCAACGCAGTCAGCGCACTCAAACACTCTGAAACGCAACTCTGTGTGCAGGGCCTTTAAAGAGAAACGAAGTATAGCTGCCTTTGTCTCTAGTCGCTGTTCGAACGCGAACGCTCAAAGCAGAACGCTGGCGTTCGGTGTGCGAACGCTCAAAGCAGAACGCCGGCGTTCGGTGTGCGAACGCTGAAAGCAGAACGCCGGCGTTCGGCGTCCGAGCGCGCTCGAACAGTGCAGAGGAGACAAAGGCAGCTAGCTTTGTGTGTGCCCGCTAACCATTACAACCAGAGCTCGGTGTTCTGACGTCCCCTCTCCTCCTCTCCCTCACTTTCTCGCCGTATAGTCAAGTTGGTGGCCACGACGAACACTAAAAAAGCGGCGAGATGCTAGAAATAAGCATTGTCAAAAAATACAAGATTGATAACGGAAAAAAAAAACCCGATAAACATCCATTGGTGTCAAAAATACAAAATCATAGTTCGAACTGTAAAGCACGCCGGGTTTGTGGAAATAACTGATGCTGAAGGAATAAAACACTCATTTGGGACGGACGACCAATCTTTCATCAAAAGAAAGATTGGTCGTCCCTCCCAGATTCGTGTTTTATTCCTTCAGCGCCGGTTATCGTTTTTTTGCAGTTCCCGCTCTCTGAAAAGCGAAAACTATCAGTCGATATATATTTTAGAGCGCAGCTCTGAGGCGCCCGTTTCCGGCTTGAGCAACGTCGGCGTCGCCGTCGGCGTCGGCGTAACCGCGACCCCCTCCCCCGGAGGACCTCGGGGGGACCTCGGTTAGTGATGCAAAACTATCGATAAATTGAATATCGATACTATCGATAGTTTTTCCAAAACTATCGATAGTGTCTCAGAACTATCGATAGTCGACTATCGATAGTACCATCGATAGTTTTCGATTGTCGACTATCGATAGTACTATCGATAGTTTTTCGATCGTTTTTAGATAGTCGACTGTCGATAGTACTCTCGATAGTTTTTTTTTTACTATCGATAGTCAGATTTCTGGCGACTACCGATACTATCAATAGTGCTATCGATACTTTTGTATCACTATAGTCCGTTACAACTGAAGAAGGTAGGGCGAGGGTAAGACGTGCCGGGAGGAGGAAGCAGACGGAACGCTAAAGAGAGAAGGAGGTTTCCCCTCTCTTCTCCAGCATTCCGCCTGCTTCCTCCTCCCCGGCACGTCTTAACCTCGCCCTACCTTCATGAGCGAACACAGTTGCCGCACCGCCGCTCGCCTCCCTTTCTCCTCTCTTCGCCCAAACTCCCGTCTTCGACACCACTGAAAGCTGAACCAAAGTTGGGATGGTAAGTGCCTGGGCCAGTTCGTGTCCCATTTGAAAAATAAATGAACTGATAAAAAGAGAAGGGGGAGCGACGCAAACTACTAGTGTCGCAAAGCTATCGATAGTAAATCGTCGACAGCACCATCGATAGGTTTACGATAGTCGACTATCGATAGTTTTTGCGATAGTTGACCATCGATAATACTATCCATAGCTTTTCGACAGTCGACTATCGATAGTACTATCAATAGTTTTGCACCACTTCCTCCTCGGGTACCTTCGGTGACTTCGGAGAGAGGGGGGTCACGTCACCCCCCCCCCCCTCAGTACCCTTTCCCTACTCCTCCTCAAGAGCTGCGCTCTAATTCGGAGTTACCGAGAGTTGTAAACGGCTTTCACTTTTTTTCTCCGTTAATCAGCGATTTTAGCGTGTGTCCGCAAGACATCACCGAAATATACCGATATTTGAAAATTTAAATAATGAGCGAAAAATGTCCATATAAACACCCGAAAGTCAACGGCCTAAATATAAATAAAGACAAAGACGTCCATCTCATGGAACAGACCCTATAGACCTTTCCAGCGGCAGTCTCCAACGAAGCGATTTACAGCGCGCGTCCTTTATTTTGAGAGTGTACAGCAGTGTTGTCCGATTGCGATGGGCGGTGGGTTTTCTCGTCAGTGGGCTGTGAAGCCTGCATAAGCGCAATTCCGGACGCTGGTAATGGCTAAATGGCCGCGTTTCTTTTCTTTTTTTTAATTTTATGGCGATTAGAATTTTTCAAGGTTTATAAGAAAGCATTTTTTTTAAGGGGGGGGGGGACAAAAACAAACAAATGAAAGGTATTTTGGTGAGTCCCTGGCCGACAGAACAAATGTAACTGGAATGTTTGTTCAATTCTATGTTGATTTTTTTTTTACTGTTCCATACACTAATTCGTGTCAATCTACAAAATTCTTAACTGTCTGAAATTTTTGACCACACAGGATAGCCGAACTGCATGGCTATTCCCCGCTCACAACATGAAATTCAACGAGTCGCATCAATCGAGCAGCATATATTGTACGTGCCCCACGGTGCCGTGTTTTCCGAACAGGATTTGAGAAATGTCTAAAAAAAACAGCACATCCAATATACAATGACAGCGATAATCATTTCACGGCAATCTGCCGGAATCCGGGTTGTTTGGGGGCACGTTTTGAAGCAAGTTGGTTTTCTGCACAGCACCAAAGCAAATGGACGAAAATGTATTTTCCGTCCCCACCTATCAGCTATTTTCTGCGAAGACTCGGAACATAGCCAAGAAGACTTTTCTGAGATCATCTCAACGGAAATAATCATCGAAGAACGTTGAACGGCTCGCGTCGCGGCCCACGGTCTGCTTGACGTTTGCTTTCTTCGTTCGTTTCCTGCGAAGGCCGAGCAGGTTATGAGCCCTGCTATTCCCTGTTTCTCACAGCGGAAGGTAACACACACACACAAAAAAGTAAACACCCTGAAAAACTTTCAAGGGAAGCCAGTGAACTCCGAATGCACAATGCAGGTGGGGAGTCGCGCTGACCGGGTCTCACAGCTCAGGCGGGAGACGGACATTTCTTGCTGATAGGGGTCGCTCCAGTAGCAAAATGGCGGCGGCCAGAGAGCTCTTTTTGCAAAGGTCTATAGGCCTTGGAGACGAGGACAAAGCTCCCTTTCAGTGTGCCGAAGATGTCTCCAACCGGCGCGTGTTTGTTGACTGTCCGGGAGATACAGCTATCAGTTGATTACGCTTTCTTACGGCCCGGAAAAGGATGAGACGCGGGAAATAGCCCCTTGAGTGTCGCAATGAAATGCTGCCCGAAGGATTTCACCCGAGACTTTGCGAAGGGACGTGCGAGTGGAAAGGTAACGCTCTGCTGTTTGTCTGCCGTTTGTCGTTTGTCTGTTACGGGATCACGAAGCTATCGGACATCATGACCCGCTGGGCGTACTGCCTCATTCGAAATATCGTTCTTTCCTCGAGAATTTCAATAGAGCGCAGTAAAACTAGAAAGTTAACGGATGGGGTGCGAGCGAGCAAAGATTTATGGCGTTGAGCGCTGATTGAGTAATCTCAATCTCCTATCTAAGCGCTGACTGACAGTTTCCAGTTTCTTTCGGAGTTTTGGGTATAGACTATACGCAGGGGTGGCCAGGCTGACCCGGCCTAAGAGCCGCAAACAAATCCACAAATCTTCCAAGAGCCGCGGGGGGGGGGGGGGGGGGCGCAAACTTTTGTTTAGAGCAATAAACGAATCTCGAACCACTTTCAATCTATCCGAGTCAAAAGGAAATCGGGAGAGCGCCTTTAGAGCGCGCGACACGTGGGCGCTGCGCTAGTAGCGCGCTTGACACTAGAGCGCACGACACGAGAACGCATGACCAGTTGAGCGCGTGACACGAGAGCGCAGGATTAGTTGAGCGCGCGACACGAGAGCGCAACCATTTGAGCAAACACCGAAAAATGTGTGATGTATACCCGCGGCTCCACAGACAAGTAACAAAATTGTGCGATTCATCGGATTAAAGCATTGCTGATTTTTTGATTCATTGAATATGCCTTTAATAAAAAAATAAAAATAAAAAGGGTACGACTCTTTCTAACTAATAGACCGATCTCACCAGCTAGTTTGAGTACGCCACCGCTGCCGACATGCATCGTGGGAGCTGTAGTCTTTCTGCACGCGCGACAACCCTGCTGGAGGTCTGCGCGAGCAGAGCACGAGGCGGCATGAGCTCTCTCGTGAACTGGCGGCTGCCTCATGCGAACTACTGTCATGGCGGCCTCACGCATGCGTGGAACGCTTGGTGAGATCGGTCTATTGATTACTGACATCGGAGAGAAAAGGGGGCAGGGGAGTGGGCTGGTGCATATAGGTACCGGGAAAGGTTGCAGTTGAGTGTAGCAGCGACTCGATAAGATTTCTTCACAGTGCTGCGGTGCGCCTCTCGGATATGCTATAAATAGTTTACTTTTTGCTATATTTGGTGTATTCTTGACAGGCATTTGCGGTCCGATCTATTTAGTGGCTATTTTGACGTCCCTCGCATAAGTTTAAATGGTATTCTGACGTCCATATCCGTATGAAGAAAGATCACCGCTAAAAAGTATCAGTAAAAACTCATCGAAGGAAAGCTCAGCGCAATGTTATCGGATGCCGATCTTTCCAGCCTTTTGACGGATACAGGAAAACCTCCCTGCAAATCTGTGATATACAAAATCAAATAACTAATGAAGCCTTCATTAGTTCTTTGATTTAAAAAACGCTAGAGAAAAAGTTAAAAAAAAAATTGGAGAAGAAAACATTGCAGCTTACCTAGGCGCGTCAGCTGCAATATTTTGTTTTATTTCTGCAAAAATGCGCACTACATATATTCATTTTTTTCTGTTAGCTTTTTGTAACACTTTTCGATTTGTCACACGCAAACATTTCGTCGACTCATTTCGCAATGTCACTGCTAAATTCCGCAGCATAAATCACTGCCAATTTTACATAAAACACGCGATGCCCGAACAAGCGGTCGGTCCGGTCGGGCCACTCGCGCTGAACTGGTTGTGCACTGTCGTGACGGGCGCTCTGGAGTCTAAGGACACGCGAGCTAATGTCACTGAGCTCTCGAGTCACGCGCACTAACGTTGAAGCGCTCTTGAGTCGCGCGCGCTAACGTCGTCGCGCTTTCGAGTCGCGCGCTCTAGTGTCGCGGCGCTCAAGTGTCGCGCGCTCTAACGTCGCGGCGCTCTAGTGTCGCGCGCGCTAACGTCGTGGCGCTCTACTGTCGGCGCTCTAATGTCGGCGCTCAAGTGTCGTGCGCTCTAGTGTTGTACAGCCAACGAAATAAACTGTACGTAAGGTATACCAGTAGCAGAAGACTACCAAACCGCGAATTCTCTTTCGATTCAAAATGCGTTCCATTTCTCTTTTTGGGGAAGGGCTCGTGTTGGCTCGTGTTACCAGGAAAGGGGGGGGGGAGGGGTAAGGGGGTTAGGGGAGGGAGCTGCGAGCCGTACTTTAACGCGCGAAGAGCCGCATGCGACTCGCGAGCCGCAGCTTGGCCACCCCTGGGCTATAGCCTCAACGTCATGCCAAAGTATATGGTCCTGCACTGAAATACGCATTCCACTCTTTCTAATGACGTTGGGAAAGGGACTTTTTCCCCATGTGCCGGAGAGAAGCAAGGGCCGAATTCATGTTTATGATAGGTTCTGCGATAAACACGATACAATAGGATGACGGACACCATTGATGACGGTGCGTTTTTGACGCTGTCTGATTGGTCCCATCGGCTCGTAGCATCGGCTGCGTCTGGACTACGAAGTATAATAAACAGTCTGGTCCTTAAATCTTGCCAGAATTCATGTCAGTGACTTTTGTAGGCTTTCGTTCAATTGCCATCTATACTCAGGAGCCAGTGCTTTCCAGATCATTCGATTTCTTTCGCGTCGTCATCGACTGCGCCAGCCAGAAGTTGTGATCGTGAAGGAGCATCGGCTTGTACTCCCACCCCTTTCCACTTTAGCAGGGTGAACGCTAGAGAGGAGGTATAGGCGGCCAAAAAAAGTCCCAGCAGACGCCGCCAAGCTCGCCAAGGCGGCCCTGAAGGGGATCGTACTTCTTGGGTTCTGTCGTCGACGGCGGTACCTGCTTGGCTCTGCATTTTACCAACACCAAAGACGACGCTAATGCAAAATCGCTCACGTGCAAACGAATAAGAAAAAGTATCCCTGCGGCCTATTGACCTCACATTCCACTGTTTTCCAACACGCGCTGACAAAAGTGAAGTCCGGTGCCAGGGCTCTCCCTATTGGCTGCTGCATGCAGACCATTTGGAGAAATGAATATGTAGTATAGCAAGCAGTTCCTCAGCACTCTCACAAATACAATTAAAAAAAAAAAGTCTACGCGTTAAGTATTTTGCAGAACACGCAACTAGCCAATCTCTGCGAACAACAGAAGTATCCCAGGGGATCACGAAGTTCCGAATATAAAACGTGAAAATAAGATGCCATATTTAACAGGGGCAATGAGCGCGGCGCTTCGCTCGCTTATTGTGCTTGCGAACATTGCATTTTTGCAAATCCAAACGTGTTCTGATCATCGTCATTCGCCGTGATACATCTGTTGTTTGTCTTGGTTCAATGTGGGTATACCTTTGTGTACTGCACGCGAGAAAGGGAGCTCAGATGCATTTTTTTGTTGTTGTAGAGTTTACTAGAAGGAAGAAGAGAGGTTTGTGAAACTACCCTCTTTGCAACGTGCACAATTAAAAGTGTTGTTGCGACGTCTCTAATATATAAGGTTCCCTAGCCCGCTTTTACCAAGGAGCGGTTCAGGATATATGCTAAGCTGCATGAACTCTTTTGCTGTTGAGCACGCGATCGAAATCAGCTTCCGCCATATTTTTCACACGCACCATCAAGCGTGCACCTTATTGGTCGTGTTCCTTTGTTTACAACATACATCTGTCTCTAGATCACCAGGAAGGCGTGCACGCTCATGGCTTCAGAATATCTGTTGGCCTCTTGCCGAGTCCGCTCGGGAACTTTCAACACTTGTCAGTTATTGTCTGAAGTCTAGGTGCAGGAGGACTAGCAAAGTAGGAAAGACCGAGAACACGTATAGTGGTGGGGATATGCTTATACGAAGCATGATAATAGCCGCTAATGGTCCTCATTATCAGCGGAGAAACTCGTTGTATGAAGGTATAGAGGGCGGGAATGGCGTCTGACGTCTCCGTTTAGTCGATGTAGCACGACGGCTAACCTGGGGATCGATTTTAGTCGAGGTGAGAGAGTTCCCGGCTACTGATTGGACGAGGCACCACAGCTTCCTGTTGGCCGCGGGTAATCAACCAATGAGATATTTTTGACCCATTCGCGAGTTCACGATCGGTCAATATTTTGGCGAGAACGTATCGCCAACACAAAAATGGCGAGAGAGGTCTCGCGGCCTCTGATGTTCTTGTCCTTAGCACTCATTCATACACTGGTCGATGTCAGCTTAAGTGTATGGAAGCAGAACAACTCAAAATTTGCAAAAGAAGCACCGGCGCTTGGTTCGTAGCAGAAACCCTCTGTGAATGACGCTTCGTGGCAGAAACCACGTTCTTTGCTCGCGTTAGCAGACGAACCGTCTGTGAACGCTATCGATAGGTCGCTCCGCGAGAGGCAAATTCGATCTCGCTATCGCGGTGACCAAGATCAGACTTCTTGCGTCTTTATCGCGGCAGTAGCGACTGCACGCCCGCAGGCCGAGTTTTGATGCTCGTCGAAACGGGCTTGGATCGAACCCAGGAATGATTCGAGTGGTTCGGTAAACGCGGGGCCGCCCTTCATCGCTAGCCGCTGCTTCCGTGGTCCCAAAGTGCTCGCCGGCACGACAGCCTCCCTGCGACGCAGGTACCGCCGCCGGAGCAAAGGTGGAAATAGAAGCCACTAACGACTGCAGGGCCAGCGCCAAGCGGTTCGCTCCTCACGGCAAGTTGGCCAAGGTTTCTCCTTCGCGTGCTCTCCCCTTTTTTATTATTATTAATGCCGTTGCAAGAGGTATTTGTTCGTCTCTATCTCCCAGTGTGTGTGTGTTTTTTTATGCGTTTGTCTTGGCATTGGAACGATGACGCAGTTGGGGTGGCACTGACGTGGATTTCGGTGGCATGCAAAGCAATGAAGCAACGCTGATCTTCATTCTTGCTATCTTGGCTGCTGCTGCTCTCTCTCTCTCTCTCTTGCTCAAATCTCCACGGCGAAGTTTTGTGACCTCGCTGTCACTCAGAATTCTCGCGGAGCCAGCTCCTCTATACAGGTCATATTTCAACTTGCTCAGTTATCTATCCTAACCGAAAACCACTAAGTCGGTAATTTTCAGAAAGACGTTGAGCGGCGTGAGAAGCGCAGTGATGCGCTGAAGTTACCACTCGTGCAGTAGGAGCAAGGTGGGGCTATGCTGAGACGGAAATAACGCGCGGGCGCCCTATCGCACCGGTAGTATAAACCTGCTACACGAGTGGCAACTTTAGCGCACTACTGCGCTTCTCATGCGCTTAAAGTCGTTCTGAAAATGAGTGATCTAGTGGTTTCAAATGACGCTGAGCAAGTTTCTAATTGGAACCATATGTATATTTTCACTAATTAAAAAGTGAACTAACAAATTTGAGTTGATTGACTGTGACGGCTGTTCACCCCTCGAATGTTCGCCGAGTTCAAAGAACATGTAGTGAAGACGGCATTCACGTAGCTGTAAAGGTGCCTTCTTAAAGAAATATGTTTCGAATAAAAAATAACACCCTTTATACATTTGATAACTGAGAGCAGAGTTCTCCCCACGGTGGGCGGCAGTGGCTTCGCCGCCCACCACTCCGACTGGCCGCCCACCGCTCCAACTGGCCGCCCACCACTCGATTTTTTTATGTCGCGGGATGACGATGCGATTGTGCCTGGGCGCATGGCTGCAGACCGTCGCCGTCGTACTCATCAGGTGCGCGCGCCACCACGTTAGCGTTCGCTATCGCATCGCTGACTGCCCCCCTGCCACACTGCTTCAAACAAAGAACGCGGGCGCTCGGCGTGTTTTTTTTTTCGTCTTTTTTTTTTTTTATCTCAGCGGCGCGCCGCCGGCAGTGTCCGGAGCGGGGGGGGGGGGGGGGTGACAGACAGACGCGACAAACCACAAACCTAACAAAAAACAACGCAACGCACCCCCCCCCTCCCCCCCCCCGGTAATGTCCACCTCTCAGAAATTCCTGGGGAGAACCCTGACTGAGAGGTATAATTGAAAAATTCAATAGTCAAATTCGTTCAACAGTTTTTCTTTTGTTAACAGGCCTTTATTTAAGTACGATACTAATCACATTCTCGTTCTGAAGGTAAATGCCAAACTATTGGTACAGGGGAAGTAAAGACGGGAGCAGAGAGCGGAAAATCCTGAGCTATGACATCAGCTGTCCTGGGAGACAATACGAGACAAAGAGTGACAGAAAAGCGGAAAGGAAGGCAGACGCTAGGTTAGGCGTGTTCGTTTTGCCGAAAAGAACTAGGTGATGTTTTCCAGCTTCTTTGCGTTATTTCCAACTTTCACGCGCACTGGCGCCTCTAAGAATGCCTGCATCCGGTTGGTCGGCGTAGAAGAGCGGTACGACGTGAAGTCTGCGACGCGTAAGTAATTCTAATTTCGTGAAATACGAGCGATGTTGGGGACTTACATCATACTTTCACATAAGTGTAAGCGAGAAATTCCATTCTGAAGCCGATGGCATCTAGCGCGATCTCACACTGCGATACCACCATTGCTGAAAGTTGCGAATAGTACGGCGTCGCCGGCGATGTAAGCTGATCGGGGCCACCCACTGGGGTTTCCTGTCGTTCCCAGTCACGTGGGCTCTGTATCTGATATGCGAGACGGAAAAATAATAAAACATTTCAACCTGTAATATGCGAGAAAGTGTAGGTGAGGCAAAACAAGAACGTGTGACGATGCCGCATTTTTCGTGAACACCTTCCGGCGGAGTGGAGAGATGGAAACGATGTTTTACCGCATACCAGACGTGACGACATTCAAGATGGATTCGCGCTTGTGGAAAAGCCCTGCCTGTTCCGAAGCGGCCGGAATGCATCTTCCCCCACATCAGGAATGGCAAGACAGGCATATTCGAAGAGCCATAAAAATAACCATTTTAAGTGAACAGCCGCAATAGTAAGGGGCGTGGCACTTTGAAAGACATCTCTTCCACTTTTTCCCACTTGGTGGTTACGGCTAATCCCATTCATGAAGCGATTGCTCAGTACATGGCGTTAGCGCGAACCCTCGTTCGTAAAAGGAGGACATTGTCCCATGCGCGTGAGGGGGCACCAAGCTGACAGAACGCAAAATGCCTTTTTGAGCCCAGCTCTTATGGTACGTTTACACTTGCGGATCCGCTGGCGAATCCGCCCAGCTTTTGCCGCTGGAGCGAAACGCTGGGCGGAAAACGCGGCGGCGAGCCGTTTAGGTCCGGACCATTTCTGCTGCCGAACGAGGCGTTTCGCTGACCGGAAGTGACATTTTGGCGCAGCGCGACGCTGCCTACGTCATGAGTATGCGTTCTGTTGCGTTAATTGAACGTCAAAGACTTACGGTAAGAAACAGAATGGATTTACTATTTACATGACGAAGTTAATCTGCTGGTGTCGGTGATCGCAGTCGTTCCGTACGTCTTCTCTTCGATTGGCCCGAGCCAAACCGTTGCTTCGTCTTCCTCGTTTTCGTCAACCGCATATTTACACGAGCACTGTACGGCTGTTTCGAGTGAGTAGGAGGTGCCAAAATTACAATTCACAACACGTCCTTCCGGGAGCAGCAACGCCCGGGAGAGTACAGCCGAGGTGGGAACTCTCGTGCCATCTCGTCATATTTGACTCGGATGTTACGAGAACAGCTGCCGCAGCCGCCGCCGCCGCCGCCGCTCGAAGGAAATAGATGTAAACGCAACCCGCTCGTCGCCGCCGCCGCCGGGAGCGGATCCGCTCCCGCGGCAGCGGATTTCTTCTCAGGTGTAAACGTACCATTAGGCGCCCTTTTCCGGGTTGAGCGGCGTCGGCGTCGCGGTCGGCGTAAACGCGCTCTGCATTATGGGATCGTCCCCATAATGACACCGCGTGTGGCGTCACAAGGGTAAAATTAGAATAGGGGGTACCCACGTGGCGTCACGAGGTGCAATTTTCCCACCAAACTTGGTGAGAAAATTTTCCGCTAAATTCGACGGGGAAAATTTTCCGCCAAATTTAGCTGGAAACTTTCCCGCCAGATTTAGCGAAACGTTTTACCCTCATGATGTCACGTGGGTACCCTCGTGACCCAATTTACACTCGTCACGTCACGTGTGACGTCATTTTGGAAACGTCCCATAATGCAACGCGCGGTTGCATTATGGGACGTCACGTGACCTCAACACCAATTCAATTTGCCCACTAAATTTAGCGGAAAATTTTCGCTAAATTTTCCGCTAAATTTAGCGGGAAAATGTTGGTAAATTTAGCGGGAAATTTTCGCTTAATTTAGCGGAAAATTTAGCAAAAATTTTTCGCTAAATGGGAGGGGAGCAGGAGGGGAGGGCACGGAGGGGAGCAGTGACATACCATACTCTCCCCTCCTCCTCCTCAAGAGCTGCGCTCTAATTCGGCATTACAAAAAAATTGTAAACGTCTCATTTTTCTGCCCTTTTGATCTTGCGCGGGGGGGGGTCAGGTTTATCAGAGAGTCGCCTGAGGCTCGCTAGCAGCGGTTTGGCCACCCCTTCTCTTGATAGGTCAGTGTCCCAGCCAAACCGCTAGCAGCGGTTTGGCTAGGGCACGCGATCTTACGCATCCACTGTGGACGTAAGTCACCTACTTCCGTATATCCGTAAAATCCAAAAGGGAGGCAGAGCTGAGAAAAGGGAGGGGAAAGCAGATGAAGATATCAGGGGAGTGGATTTTGGAGAGAAAGGAGAAGGGGCGGCTGGATGAGAAAAATGTGGTCCATAACATATTGCTTTTCATTCTCCGTTTATTACACTAGCATCGAGACCCATGAAATGTTCGCCAGCTCGGCAGCATAACTTCAATAATCCATTCACCCTTCCTCAGCCAATATTTTACGAACACTTTTCCAGGCAATGGTCGTCAGACGATGGAAAAAATAAAAGCGGAAAATACGCCTCTCTTTGCACGTTCCATTTTTTTTTTTCACTTTTCACTACGTGTTTTGCTTTAACATATTTCCTAATGACAAAAAAAATATACGAGAGTAAGGAAGAACTCAAAAAGAGGACAAACACGAGCTTGCGCCAGCTCGTCTGCCTGCACAATAACTCTTATTTCTGACAAATTTCCTCGTTCGTGTAACTGACAACAAAAAAATATATATGTTTTCCAGATTTTTATTTATTTTTTTATTTTAAAGGACGTAATTTTTGCTTTTATTATCGGAACCGGAAGTAACGTAATTGTTTTGTAGCCAATAGGCGTTTACGGTCTTTCTGCTCCGAAACGCTTGTGATCTAACCGCCATGCATCCCCCACGGACGGCCCCACGCTGCGTCGACGCGGAGAGGCAACCGCCGCGTCTGGTCGCCGATGTCGTAGCTCCGACCGATAACCGAGTTCATTCTCAGAATGCTGTGTATGCAGCGTTCCCAGAACGTTGATCCTGGTTCGCCTCGGCCATTATCGTGCTGCAGGCTGCGTCAAATGGTCAAGTCGTGTTGCTGTTCTTTGCTGAGTGAGCTTCGTCGTCTTGGCAAGGTAACAGGTTAACAAGCAAGAAAAGCTATCTCAAGGGGGCAGTAAATGAAAAGCGAGCGGGGGATATATGGTATGAGAAGGAACTGGATTCTCGGAATGCCTCTCTCCGGTCGTTCTTATTTCTTAAGTCTGGCGTCACCCCGCTGGGGCAACAGACTATTTTACACGTGTCACAAACTGCTGTCTTCGTGCAGGTTAAGAAAATCAGGACCAGCTCCTCCTTTCGCAAATCCCTAAACTCTTTGACACTGGAAAGAAGGCGCGAGAGAGGAGGAAAATTCTGGGTTTTGAACTTGCCTCCTCTTCAGCATTCACTCTGCAGAAGTGGAAAGAGTCGGGGGCTTGGAGAATGAAGCTTGTCCTGTAGTTCTTAACCCGTAACAGAGTATCGAGGAGGGGTGGCCAGGGAGACATGGGATTAGAGCCGCAGACAAAACTAAAAAAAAACAAAGAACAGCAAGAAGAAAAAAAGAAAAAGAGGGTGGCGGTTATTTTTAATAGGAAACAATATTTTGGAGGGAACCGTCTTTTTCAAACGGGACACGTACAATTGCCGCCCACAACAAATTACAGCAGGCAGCAGAAGGTTTCTTCAACCGCAAAGCAAAAATTAATGCAAGGATCGCTAGCCAGCCACTGCCCCTGACGTCCGTTATCTGTGTACGGCCTCGAAATTATTTCTAGAACAATGAAGGAAGCAAGGTCACTGGACACACCTAACTCCCGTCACCCTTAACTCCCCCCTCCCTCTCATACAGCATTTCGTCATGGGCGCCCCCCCCCTTCCCCGCCATCAAATAAAACGTGCCGTACGTGCATGGGTGCCCCCCCCCCCCCCGACTTCCTTCATTGAAGAGTTTGTAACCCTACCACCAGGTAGCGCAAAATAGATGGAAGGGTCTGATATGTATCTGATATGTAATCCGGCCGCCAGGGGCCGCCTGAGCGGCAAGTCAACCGGCTCTCGACGAGTTGGGCTGCGGGGATATGCACTGCTCTATGTTAGAGTCCTGTTTTAGTGTTAGGACTAGGTTAGGCTAGGTTAGGTTAGTGTCAGTGTTGTGGTTAGGAAACATGAAAAACGGTCAGCTAGACGATAGGGACGAAACACAGACAGGGAGACACAGAAACAGAGACATACACACCGCTGACTATCAACTAATACTTTATACTTCTTCCTTCATCACTTTGACTAATGATTCACACCTAAATAGTATTGCCAATTAAATCACCTAAATCCTTACACTACACTACTAAATTACTAAATAAAAACAAAAATAAAATAAATTAATTACAATAAATTATTAAATTTGGTCACTAACAACCTCTGACCCACTACGACATTGCGGACTCATATTGCCTCTTGTCTTCCTTTCATGAGGCCAGTCACACACTGCGAAAACTGTCTTTCTCTCCTGCTGACCGTGATGGACGGCATATTCACGCAGTATCGGCGATTCTCTCACATGGGGCTCGAGAATCTCGCGCGCAAAGGCATTTCTGTGTCTTAACAATGGAAACGCTGTGCTGGCCTGCATCCGCACGTGCGGCAATGGGCAGCAGTGCTCAGCCACGTGCCCGTGCACCGACGCCGCGTGCTCCCTGACTCTGTCTCGCATGCAGCGATGACAGAGTCAGGGAGCACGCGGCGTCGGTGCAGGTGACGTGGCTGGGCACCTTGCTGCCCATTGCCGCACGTGCGGGCGCAGGTCCCAGAACAACGTTCAGCGTTTCCATTGTTAAAAGACACAGAAATGCCTTTGCGCGCGAGATTCTCGAGGCCCTGGCGATTGAGGAATGCGCCGATGACTGCAGTGAGCATGCCGTCCATCACGGTCAGCAAGAGAGAAAGACAGTTTTTGCGGGACGGCCCCATGAAAGGGAATAAGAGGGATATGAGTCCGCGGTGGTCTGTAGGTTGGGTCAGGGAGGTGTTAGTGACCAAATTTAATAATTTATTGTAATTAATTTATTTTATTTTTATTTTTATTTAGTAATTTAGTAGTGTAGTGTAAGGATTTAGGTGATTTATTGGCAATACTTAGGTGTGAATCTTTGAGTCAAAGTGATGAAGAAGAAGTATAAAGTATTAGTTGATAGTCAGCGGTGTGTATGTCTCTGTTTCTGTGTCTCCCTGTCTGTGTTTCGTCCTTATCGTCTAGCTGACCGTTTTTTGTGAACTATGTACCAACTAGCTCAACTTCAGCCTGTTATAGGAAACATGCACGCGACCCGAATACTTCAAAACGTCCCAATATAGACACAAAAAAAACGAGATGAGGAGTGTCATTTCAGCATGTTTCACGTGCAGTTTGGTAGCTGTGTGTTCCCGTTGAAAATAAAATAAAGTATTTTTTTAAAGCTTTTTTTTTTCAGGGAAGCTCGGGATATTTTCTTTTTCAAGACAACTTCAAGTTGATTTTTTCCCTGTTTTTCTTTTATTTACCTTTGATAAAACCAGCTGGTGGGTCAATTTTCGGACGGCACATTAAGAGCAAATACTTTGTTAAGAGTCCTCCCAAACCTTTCATTGCAACTGCACGTTTCTTGCTCAGCCGCCCTAAAATTTTGTTATTTTACTACTGTTCATTGGTGCACGACCACCCAGCGTATCTTTCGAGAACTTTGGAACGTGAAAGGCTCGCTTACGGGCACCGGAATCGATGAAATGGCGTTTGGTGAGATGGCGCTGTTTGATGAAGCTGGCTTCGATGAAACGGCTTTCGATGAAACGACCGGACCGATTGCTTGAAGTATACGCTCGGAGGTAAACGTATACATGTGCAGTGCAGGAGCAGTGACCGTCGTACACGTGCTCGCTGTTGTTACACAGAGTCAGCGCCTCCTATCGGTTAAAAAGGACCCGATTAGCACATGTTCCCACAAAGTCACCCTTGCCGCTTCTTTGCAGTTCTTGGCAGAGAGGTTTCCACCTCTCTGCCAAGAATCTTGACAGAGAGGTTGCAAACTCCAAGTGGGCTTGCCAACCCCGACCGCAATCGCGGCGTTAGCGGCAATCGAGTGATAATGCTTATCGATCAACCGACGTTTTGCTTCCTATAACAGAAAGAGTTGAAACAATAGCCAGTTCTCCGCTGATACATCTGCATTTGTTTAACTGAAACACTTGTATCTACAATAAAAGAAATATATATACATATATATTCTAAACATCCGCAGTTAAATACAAAACAAATTAAAAAAAAATCTAAAGACATGCCAGTCATACAATTAAACGTTTATGATTAGAGTTTATCGCAATCAACTCTCGCTAATTAACCGAGAACATTTTAGTTTGGGATCGATATAAATGCCCTTTATGCATGCACGCAAGATTATTCGATATTATAAAATGCGGCCACGGTGATGAAGAAAAAAATTAAAAAGTAGCTTAGAGTTTTGTGAGAGACTGCAAAACTTCCGCAGCGAGGAGCTCCAAAGAAACGGGGGGGGGGGGGGGTTAACTCGCAGTTCTCACGCATCCTACAAAAGACACGGTGGTCGCTGTAGACATATTAGAGAGTTCGCATCCGATCCGGTACAATGGGCCCTCCGGTATGAACTGCGCATGCGCTACCACAGAAGTCTTCCATATGCGCAGTGCGTACCGGATCGGACGTGCGAAAACGATTCCCTACAGCTCCCTAATCAGTAGATGGTTCCGATAGCCCCGACCACGACACCCGATACTCTGCCGCTGCCTTTGCGCGTGCATCGTACCGTTATCGGCCATCGTTATCGTTGGTATCGGAACCATGTACTAGAACTCTATCAATGATAATCTGCAGACACGCCTGAAACACACTTTCGAAACATGTTTGCTTCATGCACATGCATGTTTAGAACATGTGTGCCGACGGTTCTTTGTATATGACTAATGCGACCGTCACACAAGAAAGAAGCTCAGACAGTTTCTGCGCAATGACTTTTGTATGATGCATGAGTGAGCGCGGTTTCGGGCTGGGGTGCGACTGCGTAAACCACTGGTTTGTAGGTATCACGCCACGCAAACGTTATAAATGCAAATACCTAAAAAAATAAACGACGCATCGCGTAGTACAAAAAAGAAATAATAAAGCAGAAAGCAAATTGCAAACTGTGACGGGGAATAAAATACGTTCTCTCAGTATGATGAGAGTGAATTATTGATGAGAAGCAGGTCCAAAGCCTGCGAGCACTACTACGTCATTTTGTTTTATTGATTTCTTCTTTTTTTTTTTGAAAAAAGGAAAGGCGAAAAGGATTAAGCCCCGTCTAAAATTTATCATCGGCGCAAATTACACGCCGCGTGCAATTTTGCGCTAGTTGATACGTTTTCAGACTCGAAACCCGTGTCGGAGCGTTCTTGTCAGAGTGTTCTACACCTAACTGTTCCTCTTTAAAACAAAACCGCAACACGAGCTAACAAAAAAAAAAAAAAAGGTGGGTGTGCACGCCAGCTGGCGAGTGAGCCCTATGCGAAACCGTGTCACAAAAAGAGAGAAAGAAATACGGAACATGATTATACGCTCGTTTCTTTTAAACGCATGCCCTTCCGCTCTCATGATGCGGAACCCGACCAAAAATAGCCGCTCGCGCCTCTAGATCCGAATCACCTCCGCGGCATGAATTCTTCGCGAATGAACCGGGCCATCGATCCTGGGTGTGGATCACGGTGGTATGGGTTGCCCGGGTTAGAAATCTCTCGTTTACTTGTGTCTACCACACCGAACAGATACCTCAGGGCCCGCTCAGTCGTTCGCACGACGTCACGGATGAATGTCCGAGCGCCTGCAGTACTACCATGCTGTGTTGTACCAAATACTCAACAAGCATTTAAGATATTAAATACCCACTTGAAAATGTATTTAGAGTAGTGTAAAAGTTACTTTTAGTACATTTATCTTGAGTAGAGTACAAATACTTTTAAAAAGGTAATTCACTTACATTCGAAGACGCTTGACAAGTATGTTGGAAGCTGCTATTATGAGAATAAAGTGTCAGAAAAAGGGCGCTCTGTTTTTTTTTTCCTTTCCTGATAAGCACATTTTGCTGTGATCTTTATGACCTTCAAGAAGCGCCTTATCTCTGAAGTAAATCGGAATATGCAACAGTACGTGCCGAAATATTTTATGACTTGCTTTAGTTTGACGCCAGGCTCGGCTCGTGACGCATTCCTCAATACGTTCGTAATACGCCCCGCCGCGATTCGGGGGACTTGACATGTAGTTCATTGCATATCTACAACAGCCAAATTAGGAGTTGATCAGGCGGCCAGACTTGTTGATGAGTACACGAGTGAACAACATACGTTCACGCTCAGGAGAAACATTGACTCGAGGACAGCAGTGTTTGTCGATGATTTACGACCAAGAGCGAGCAATTTGTTTGGCTCCCCCTCCCCCCTTCCAAGTCAAAAGCGAAAAAGAACACCTTAGACTTCAAAGTGTAAAAAAAAAGGGGGGGGAACACAGGAGAGTGTTTACAAAACCGCTTCTAAACCCCATTCTCCTGCCCCCTCTACACCAGTTCAAACTAAGGGGCCTTAGTTCAAGCGAGTCTTTACGCATTGAGGTCAAGATGGCCAAGATTCCAGAATCAGAATCCACTAGTTCATAAATGACTCCACCTGCCGGAAAACTGGTTTCAAGGATTTTGAGGATGAAACAATGTGCGCATTCGGAAGGAGCGGAGCAAAAGTTAAGCCACAGCAGGCACACAAGATCCCGCAGGATCTAGCTTCATTGGCCGAGCGAGTGCCTGTGTTCGCATGAAAACGTGTTCCCGCATTTTCCTACTGGAACCTCCTGAACCGGGAATTTCCGAAAACCAAGCTTTGGCGTCCCTATCTTCCGATGACGGAACCAATCTAACTCCAGTCAAAAGGAGAGGTCTGAGTGTAGAATCCGGTTGACGTCACCAGCACTTTGCTAACTCCACACAAAAAACAGTTTGAAAAAAAAAAGTGGAAAGAGGACACAGAGGCGGGCGTACTTGGGGCCACCCCAAGTTTAAGAGAAGATAAGTCTATTTGATTTCAGAAAAAAAACTCTCATACAATCCTGCCGTGTTGCCGCCCGCTCGTGTTGGCATTTGGAGACTGTTTTGCTCGAGCCTTGTTTCCTGTTTTGTGTTCGGCCGCTTGGCTCCAAGTTTGCAGTCGGTTCAACTTTGTCCTGGAGTCTGACGATCCCTAGTTTCCGTAGAATGTTCCGGCAAAATCTTTTTTCCAAGGTTGCAAAATAGATTTGACATACTGAGTACAAGATAGTGAGAAATGTAATTAAGATAGAGTATCAAATGCTCTAGAATAAATGTATTTGCAAGACACCAAAATACTACCAGAAGTATTTCAAATACCGTATCTTGAGTATTTCATATAGGGACGGAGTCTGAATATGCCTGATAACTTGCTCGTGCTCCCATTTTTGTCGTCATATTTGTGTATATCCACAGGAACCGTGGGGATTACGGCTAAGAACACCGTGTAACTGCCAATTCACCATTTTTCGCAGTGCTTAAGGGATACTGCACCGAAATTTGGGTTCCGCAAAGTAAGGCCGTAGAAGCGTTGAACGGGACGCTGGGAACTCCAATATATCACTCATACATCGATATCTCAAACGGATGGCCGTACATGTGGATAAAAAGGGCGCGACCAAGTGAGGTCTTTGACGTCATTGTCTTTCAGGAGAATTTGAGAATGAGGGGAAGCGGCCTCGCTTCTTTCCTCCTCGCTTCTGTTTACCAGCTCGACGGGATGTAGCAATAAGGAGAGGGAATAAGAATCGTGACGTGCCTTGTCTCGTCGGCCTCGTCGGCCGTACGTTCAATCGTGCACTTCTTTTCCAAAAATACGGCGATCCGTCTCAGATATCGCTGTATGAGTGATGTTTTAGGGTTTTGCAGCGTCCCGCCTATCCGTCCAGCCTTGTTTTGTGACTTCGAAATTTAGGTTCAGTATCCCTTTAAAATCTCCACTAAGTTGCGGGGATCTCTAGGAACTGTGGCAAAGGAAGAGGAGTGGGGGGGGGGGGGGGGTCATATTGTATGAACACAAAACGATTTGATTAAAATGTAAGCGTATAACCCGGCATGTTTCTTAGTGTGATGGATCCTGGGCGAAGTTCAAGCTTATCTGGGCCCAAGCACGACACCGAGGGGCGTCCGGCAGTTGCTTTCTTAATGGCGCCTGGCATCCCAATGCCCGCGTGCACCCGTACCATGTCCAAGGAGCGTGCTCTTGAAAAGCGCGGGTAAGCGCGTGCGCCT
>JAZHYW010022573.1:0-11501 GCA_037355805.1 Ixodes ricinus
TAATGACAGTGGCTGACGGAGCTGTACCTTGGCTAGAGGCAGGGGGATAGCATCACGTGATTTTTTTGAAGCCTAGTCATAAAAAAGTCGGCCCGGAAGTGCGCCGGTTGGAGGTATACTATAAATTCCCACCTCATTCGTGGCAGTGTTGCCAGGTCTACTGATTTATCAGTAGATCTACTGATTTCGTCCCGGGTCTACTGATTCACTGAAAAAAGGAAAATCTGCCGACTTTTTTTTTGTTTTTTAAGTAAACATATTAAAATTTAATATTTGGCCCCTTCAGTTTTTAGGGTCGCCCACCAAGGAAACTCATATTCTCCCAGAATTAAAAACGATGCATTGGCTAAATGGCCCAGAAGCCCGTCCTATTCAAGTGACCTAGCCGTCATCTTTCTATAGGAAGTATTCACTGGACGCCATATTTGTGGGTGCTCTTTAAATCGCATGCTCAGAGCGAGGTCACATTTATAGGCTGCTAGGACCGGCAATCTTGATGGTGTGGAATGCACGCTGAAAAATAACTGTGAAGCTCGCCGTCAGCGCGCGCTCAGCAGTCGCGCACACAACTATGGCCGCCAGTGGATACTCTCCTATTCACCCAGAGCAGGTCGACGGTGACATCCGTACCAAAGCCATAAATGGGGAGAGTGTGGCCAGTCTATGATCTCGCTGCCGTGAGCGCATGCGCGTGAACTCTCGGCGGCTCCCAGCTGAGCGGAGAAAGCTGCCATTTTCATTCATTCGTCCTGTAACAATGCATGGGATCGACATCCAAATTCGGTTCTTACTTTTATTTGGCAGGCTGCTGGCAAGAAAATTAGAATGTTATCCCTCGGTGGCTTAAAACCTAACTAATTAAGTTTCTCCATGTTTTAATGCAAGCTTTGAGTCAGACGAAAAGAAATAAGCCCGTAGCAGACGACGCGTAGCCTCAACAGTGCTCCACGCCGACAGCGTTGCGTCAAAAACCTTTCACAGCCCAGTAAGGAAAGATGGCAGCTTCCAGAGGAGTTCCATTGGACATGCACGCGCACTTGCCGAAACGTCTTGTTTTGGTTTCGTTTCAATAATAGCGATAGGTGGATGTCGCACTTTCGCCTCATCTGTTGATTCCAAAAGTGGCTCAGTCTCGATTTCAAATATTAATCTTCAAAATCGCACCACCAGTCAATGGTAATTTAAAAAGAGCAACATTCACGGTGTCATTTTACTTTGAACTGGTCTTTTTTTTTCATTTTTATTTGTGTTTTATTTTTATGATATCTGTTACTCTCTACTATTTCTTCAAAGTGTGGTTTAATGGAAGTAGAAAAACATGGCAAAACACAGATTTCGTAGAATCTACTGATTTTTGTTCAAATGTACTTACTTTTTGGGGATCAATCTGCTGACTTTTTTCTCCGTCTGGCAACACTGTTCGGTGGGATTCAGGGTCGCAGCCGTCGAAACTGCCGGGCGGAATGACGGCGAGTTGCTTGTTGGTCTTGTCTGCATCTATTCTTGTATCCCTGTTGTTTTGGCGTTTAACTTTTAAGACGGACGGAGCCGACCGAGGAGGCGACGCGCGGCGATGCCCGAGATCGTCGAGATGCGGAGTCTGCGATCCACCGAAGCGTGAAATCCGCGTGATAACGCAGAGCACCGCTCTAAGCAACAGTTCTGAGGACGGAGAACGACATCAAAGGTGTAGTCTCTATCGAAGAGTCACCTTGCAAAGTGTTTGCGATCGCGGCGGTCGCGCTTGATTTTGTGGACGAATCGTCTACTGGAGTTTCCTAACCGCGATGGGATTGTGTAGTGTAAGAAATTGCAGTAATCGGTCCGAGCAGTCGAGGAAGTCGCCCACTGGTGTTGCGTTTCATCTGCGAGTGCGTACACCCTTTGCTGATGAAACTTCAAAATTGGTATATACGCTTCCGAATTGGCTCCCAGTTTCCCGAGACGTCGTGTGTCGCAACCCATGGGTTGAGGCACTGAACAGAGAAGCGGTTGGACCCCATAAAAATAGCGTGATGGTGCTCGACGCACTTCCAGTCCGAGGATTTCTGAGCGCAGCCTCAACTGATTACCATGTCTTCTGTCAACCTTGTAATTATTTTGTCCGTCTGAAAGGAGCCCCGTAACTATTTTATAAGTCAGTGTTGTGTTGCGAAATCAATTGCTAGGCTGTAAATAAGTGTTGCGTATATTGTTTTAACTTTCGAGTGGTTCTAATGCGAATAACAGGTGAATTAAAACACTACGAAACAAGTGGATCTGGGCTTTATTCGCGGCGACAAAATGAAGCTGCCTCAACAAGGTAAGTTGATATCCCACGAGCACAGCAGGAGGGGTATAGAGTTATGATTTGTTTATCATTTCTAAGTTGGATCTTCTGAATTTTCGGGCGGACGCCTCGCATCGCTAAATTAAATCATTTCTTGTTGCCGAAGACATCGCAATGACGACGTCTGCTGCTTTCGTGCGCTTTCGCAGAAGAAAGGTTCATATTTTTTGCAATCAGCTCGCGGAAGAGAAAACTAAAGCGCACGGAAGGACCGCTGCCCAGGACCGGCTTGCTCGAATGCAGCGTCTCGGCTGAGACGGACTTAAGAAAGCACTGTGAGACGCGATCTAAGATTGAGTGCTACCTTCGACAGCGCTTTCTTGAGACAGTCGATCTCATGCTGAGACGCTGCTTCGAGCGAGCCGCTCGACTTACATTACGAAGCCTCTTAGAGATTCACCAACGACGTAGGTGCACCACGAAGAAGTGCTTTAGTTCTGAAATTCCACATTTCAAGCTCTACCTGTAGCGGTCGAGAAATACAAGGCAAAAGAACGACAAACAGACGCTACAAATCCGACACCCACCGCCTCCGCGCTCACTGCCTACTCCGTAAATACAAGGCACAAGAGACGAGCAACGCTATAAATCTGACACCCACCGCCTCCGCGCTCACTGCCTACTCCGTAAATTGAACATACTACGGCTCACCACAATAGCGCCTCTACTAGAACCTACCAGAAAAAGTCACGTGGCGGGGCCGACTCGTCCCGAGATGCATACCGTTTCCGGAAAAAATGTGAGGAGGTAGGGGGAGAGGCGGCTTCAGAAGAAGTTGCCTTGCGGAGGCTAGGCTCGTGACGTCATGCCACCCCCTGGCTAAAGGTAATATAACTCTACCTAAAGATGGCCGCCAGTGACCGCATTCGCAGAGCGGGCAAACGCGATCCAGCAATGGTCATTGAGATCAGTGTAACACAATCTGTATCAAAGGGCTTCCGGAGTTCTAACCGTAACCGAAAACCGATGAAGGATGTTTTTTTTTTGTCCTCGGTCTCGGGCTTTGTCCTAAAATATGTTCAGCCATCACCAGCTAGTCTGCTCCCTTAATTTTTGTTAGACCTTTTCTGCAAGTGCGCCGCCATCTTGAATTGACGTCACTTCCAGTATGGGCGAAAACATTGTTTTGCCTTTGCCACGCCAATAGAAGGCATTTAGGATATAAGTGTAACCGTCACACTTTCTCTCGTTTCGCCTCCCCTTTATTTTTTCACTATTTGACAGGTTGAAACGTTGGATTATTTTTTCGTCGCCCATACTGGATACGCCTATTAGGTGGCTGGGGACGAGAGTACACAGAAAAGGTCTATACAGAGTTTGATTTTAATTTTAACATATTTACAAAAAAAAAGGGGGAGTGAGGGTTGAATGAGTTTTGTCTTCGGCTTGTTGGTTAATTAACTCAACTATTAGTTTTTAGCGGTTATGTTGCAACTCCACTGGCGATGGCATTTACTGTTAAACGTCAGACCATTTTAAAGCATTTGGGAAAGGGGAAAAAAATTCAAGATATTAATTGATCAATTTTTGCTTCGCCCGATTTAGAAATTGCACCTAAAAAGATAATTGCATCCACAATGACGCTTGGAAATTGTGACGTAGTCGCTTCAGTCATCTCGTCACTAGTGTCGTCGGCGTACCCACCATGGAAACGCTGCCGAGATTGTGACTTCAGAATTGGTCACTCTTCCAAACGTTATTCTGGGCGGGGCTTGCAAAACTCTTTTAAAGCGCGATTTTTAAATCGAGCAAGAAAACGCAAAAAATTTATCAGTTAATAGTTAAAGACCCATATATTTCCAGAAATATTTTAATTGGTCTGGCCTCTGATAGTAATTGCTGTCAATACTTTGCAACATGAGCCTCAATGCCAATAGTTAAAACAGTTAATTAACATATTCTTGTTAGTTAGTCAACTTACCATGACAATTATTCCTTCATTAATGTCCGCCGAGCCTGATAATATACAAGACAACAGAACTCGTCCAACCCTCACCCCCATTAAAAAAAAAAGTATGTTAGAATTAAAGTCAGGGCTCCTTCGCATGCGGAATATTTCGTCTTGTGAGTGGTGCCACACACTTCTTCGTTGCTTGCCTCTTGGTTTACCTTGCGGCATGTGGGATAAGCTTTATTTGGTGCAGAACACACCACCAGGACACCTTGCCTGAAGGCAATCTTTAATCTGTGGAAGATGCCGTGGATGTAGTGCACTACCACTATAGGTTGGCGAGTTATTTTTGTTTTAGAGCGCAGCTCTAAAAAAAATAACTCGCCAACCTATAGTTTTCTTTTCTGTCCCTTTCTCTTCTTCATATGTCTGCGCTAAAACCGTTCAAATGTCTTAGGCGCCCGTTTCCGGCTTGAGCGGCGTCGCCGTCGCCGTCGACGTCGCCGTCGGCGTAACCGCCCCAGGTCACGTGACCCCCAGGTCATGTGACCCAGCTCCTGGGTCACATGACCCCAGGTCACGTGACGCCCAGGTCACGTGTGTCCCCCAGGTCACGTGGACCTCCCAGGTCATGTGGCCCCCGGAGCCACGTGGTCCCTCAGGTCACGTGACCCCCTGGTCATGTGACCCCCTTGTCACCTGACCCCCTCCCCGAGGTCATGTGACCCCCCTCCTGGAGGATATTGGAGAATGAGGGGAGGAGGCTACGAGAGGGAGGAGGAGGATGTGTATACCCTCCCCTAGTACCCTTCCCTCCTCCTCCTCAAGAGCATAAGCGCTCCAATTCGGCGTTACAGGAAGTTGTAAACGGCTTTCATTTTTTTTGTTTGTTTGATCAGTGCTTCTCGGTTTCCCTGACTGTCTTGCAGATCTTTTCACAAACTGATACCAATAATGTGTTTGGGTATCCAGCTACCTTTAGAAATCTGTGTGTCAAGTTCGTTCGACCTGATGGGGGCATGACCTTTTAAGGGCAGATCTAAGAGCCTGGGGTCCTTGACAATATTTTAATGGCAGTACCGCAAACGGCGAGAAACATCGCTGAGGTACAAAGCCACTCGTTATCCAGTGAACACCGGTTTTTTGCAGATATTGTTGATCCTGATATAACACCCTACCGTCGCTGTCAAGTAGACGCGAAGTAGTTCAAGCAAGTTTTCTGGGTTTATACCCGGCGCATTTTAGAAAGGTGACTCCTTGCTCCTCGAGAGTTGATCGTAGAATTTACAAAAGGCTTGCATGGGGAATTTATTTATACATGTCTTGGCTGTCCATGAAAATCCAGACACTACATCTGAACCCTTTTCTTGAAGGAAAGCAATCACACTTCCTTAGTTAGACATCTTGCAAGGATCTTGTGCATGAATTTCTGACAATTGTTTTGCCATGAATTTGACAATTGTTTTGTCGACACGTTCCTGGCATATGTTCCTTCCCGAAAACATAGCGCGAAATGGAACATCTACCTTGTGTGTATTGGCCAAGAAACATATTGACAGGTGGTTTTCTTTTCCTCCTTTGATCTTGGTGGCAAAACTGCAAAGGAGGTTCCTTTCTAGTATTCTCAGGGTGGCTTTCTTTGTAGATTTGGTTCTTGCTTTATCAACCTTAAATTCTTGTGCGACACACCTATGCTTTAGATCATTGTTTCGCAGTTCATGAACTGTAGAGCCGAAGCTTATCTTTTGCTTTGCTTGGGTCTGAATGAAGATTTGCAAGGGCATCAATCCCTTCATTGATGATTTGTCATACTTTTTCATTTGGAGCTTTGGACGCGATGTCTTACCAGCTCAATTTGCTCGACTGCTTTAAGCTTTGGTGGTAAGACAAACTTCGGTCCTTGTTCAAGCACGTTTGGCCTGTGTTGAAAGACTAATATCCCTGATTACCTGGACCGGAGATCGGCTTGGGCTGGGCTTTATTTCCCGGTCTATATCGTGTTTACAAGGTGGAAGCAAACTTCTGGTCCACATGTTTTCCGTCACGTGTCTTGAGATTGTCAGGTGATTTAGAAAAAAAGCGTGGTTTGAACACTTCACATTAGGAAAGTCTGTGAGTAGGCGGACTTTGCGCATTGTCTCTGACCTGAAGATCTTCAACACTTGCTGGTCGTGTCCTTGTGAAGGTTCAACTAGGCCAAGGAACTGTCTGGCCCTCATCCAAAATGGCCTTTTTGACGCGGTGCGAGAGTAGTCTTCCCGCGGCAGATGTATTTGACGATTAACATAGTGTCTCACACTAACTGATACCGATAATTTGAAGGTGAACTATTTCGGCAGACGTCTGCCTGGTTGGGTTAAACGTTATGAATAAAGGGCAAACGCCAACCAATCCCTAAAAGATTTTAGAGATTGGTTGGCGTTTGTCTTATTATAATGATACCGATAATGTATTTGGGTATCCAGCTGATTTTAGTCGAGAATTCTGTCAAAGCTTTGTTGGACCTAATGGGGTCATGGCTTTTAAGGGAAGATGTAAGAACTGTGGTGGCATCTCCCATATGCAAGGCCTGTGGTGTCAGTGAAAATACCTGCAAGACAATTAAAGGGACATTACAACGAAAAGGTTGTTTTAAAGTTGATTTGGGACAAGTATTGTTTTCTTAATTTTTCCAGGAAAAAAGATCGCGCAATATTGTCACGGGTGGTGACCAGAATAACAATAAATGAACAGGAAGAAATAAACGTTTAATGTGGCGAACTTGTGCCCAAAACAAAAAGGGAATAGAAGATAATAACAGAGCGTCGCGAGCGTCGAAGTCGGCGAGACAGCAGAGTCGAGACAGCTGGGGGCGAAACTGTCTCTGGCTTGCTACGCGAAGACCCCCTTGCGAGGGGCTTCTGGAATAATCGGCGCGGAAAGTTCGACGCGTAGAACATTCGGACCTCGAACAAGCACCAGGCAGGATTCTCGAATTTACCAGAACACTAAATTGCAGGGATAAACAAAAGGACACGTCGCTCCCAGGAATCGAACCCTGGCTTTTCGCGTGGGAGGAGCACGATAACCGTTAGGCCCACGCGTGCTGCCAACTTGGCCAGCTGCGCACGCGGCAATATTCATGGTGGTAGACGCAATTTAGGTGGAGGTCGCGGCCCGACCTAAGCCCCGCCCAGAGATCAGTGGCTCTGCCCATTACTACTGGATTGGCTTGGCTGCTCGGTCGGACACGCTCGGAAGTCTAGTGTCTCCCTTTCGTGAAATCCGGTGCGTCTAGTCTGGCATCTAAGACCGCCTGTTAGTCGCTCGAGCAGACGCGCGGAAGCCTCCGGCATCGTCTGCTATTTCACCACCGTCTATCGTCGTCTGCAATGCCCGTGAGACACGGACACGAAAGCTGCGCGTCGGCGTCCGTTTTCGCCTCCGTCCGTCTGCTATTCCGCCCCATCTAAAAAAATTCTACAACGCTCGCAAGTCTCGACCTTGAAAGCGGTGTTCTAGCGTTCCATCATGCACGAGCCACGGTCCAATACAAGCGTCTGTCAGCGTCTGTCGATGTGCGGTAAAAATGCGACCGAGAGGACTAACAAAAGCAACAAAATAAATATGCAGTCATATTTCAGCTTTTGTATTGTTATTTTTTTTCGCATGGCATCCGCAAGCAAGGTGAGTGAGCGTCATGGCGCACAAATAAAACGTGACCTAAATATATTTGCTTTGGCAGGCCAGGTGCAGTGCAAAGCTTGGGAGCTACTTTCCTTTCGAAGCGAAATGACGAGAACAAACTGGAGAAACTTGATGCGAGTCGAGCGCCCGATTGCCTCCATCCAAATGGCTCGCAAATTCTTACCTGTGTAGGTATCTTCTCGTTATTGAAATCATGGTTGCAATCACGACGATTGCACAATTCACAGAAGCGGCCGGGCCACTTTTACAAGACCCAGCATCTTTATTCAGCATCAACACGCGCAAACGAACAAATCAAGCCAGATCGAACAAAATAGTTGACGTGGGACGCTAGACTTAGGCCAATCCTGCTACGTAAACAAGCACCCGCACAGCGCTTCCAATGGCGCGTACTTGCGATAGCTTGTTGCAAACTGCGTCGGTTGAGATCTTCCTGTGAACACTTCGGTGAACGCAAAGCGACTCGCACTCGTAGAAATTGACGAGCTGGACGAGCCGCGCTCGTTGAGCACGTACTCAGCAGACGCCGGCAGTCACGTTTGTCATCGTTTCACACCAATGCGGAAAAGGCAATCTTGGGATACTTTTGAAAACAGGAATGACTCTATCTAGCTTTATTGTTTATCAAACATAAAAAAAATTTGCTGGTTAAAATACTATTACGGCACGGAGATACAATTTTACAACCAAGATTTCACACGTCAATCATCTCTCCATGCAAGGAGAGATGTAGGCACGGTGTAAGCACGGGGCGAGGCTCAGCGAGCTGCAGCCTCCACCTTCTCCACCTAAGTTGCGTGTAGCGGCGTAAATATGGATCAACCAATTTTTTTTTCGGGGTAAAAATTTTAAAAGTGCGTGTCCCATCTAAGTTTTTTAGAAAAAATATTTGTTTTTATTTGCAATGTTTCTTTAAAAAGACTGCAATGAAAAAAAAAAAGATTTGTTTGAAGAGCAAAGATGGAACACGTTTTTTTTCTCGTAATTCTTACACGAGAAGAAAAATATTATCGCTCAAAATTCACGCCGTTAGACGCAATTTAGGTGGAGGTCACAGCCCGCTCTAAGCCCCGCCCACAAATCAGTTGCCCCGCCCATTACTGCTGTATTGGCTTGGCTGCTCGGCCGAACACGCTAACAAGCCTGGTGTCTCCCTTTCGCGACATACGGCGCGTCTAGTCTGGCGTCTGACAACGCCTGCTAGTTGTGCGAGCAGACGCGCGGCAGCCTCCGGCATCGTCTGCTATTTCACCACCGTCTATCGTCGTCTGCCATGCCCGTAAGGACGCGGACATGAATGCTGCCGCGTCGGCGTCCGTTTTCGCCTTCGTCCGTCTGCTATTCCGCCCCCGTCTAAAAGCTTTTACAACGCTCGCAAGACTCGACCGTGAAAGCGGCGTTCTAGCGTTCCATCATGCGCGAGCGACGGTCCAATACAAGCGTCTGTCGATGTGCGATAAAAAGCGACCGAGAGGACTAAAAAAGCAACAAAATAAATATGCAGTCATTTCAGCTTTTATGTTCTTATTTTTTTTTCGCTTGGCATCCGCGAGCAAGGTGAGAGAGCGCCATGACGTACAATTAAAACGTGACCTAAAATATATTCACTTTGGCAGGCCAGGTGCACTGCAAAACTAAATAATACTTGCACTTCGAATCAAAATGACGGGAACATCGGGAACATACATGGACTAACATTCTGCGTCTAAATTGAGTCTAGCGGCGTAAATCTTGACTAAAAAAATAATTTTCGTACTAAAAAAAAAGTAAATTAAAAAATGACGTGTCTTTTAAACACTTTTTTTCTTTATTGCAGTGTCTTTTTATGGGGACGTGGGAGTACTAGCCAAACAAAAATAAACCTCGCAAACCTGCGGTGGTAATTGCGCTATATTCACGGCATCTTCCACAGTTTAAAGAAGATTTACTGACAGGCAAAGCGTCCAGGTCAGTGTGTTCTTCGCCACGTAAGGCTGGTTCCATACGAGGCAAGGTAAACAAGAGGCTAATCAACGAAGGAGAAATGCGTGGCACCGCTCATTAAAACAAAATATTTCTCGTGCGAAAAAAAGAGTCGTATAGGAAGTATTCACTGGACGCCATATTTGTGGGTGCTGTTTAGTGCGCATGCTCAGAAGGAGCTCACATCAATAGGCTGCTAAGACCGGCACTCTTGATGGCGCGGAATGCGCGTCGCAAAAGAACTGTGGAAGCTCGCCATCAGCACGCGCTCAGAATTCGCGCACACAACTATGGCCGCCAGTGAATACTCATCCGATTATAACTGGGGTAGATGCAATGTAGAGCAAACTGAATGATGCATCAATGAAGAGAACACGAGAGCATGGTGCTTCAATGCAAAACGTTTCAGCAGGAGGACACCTACCAATTCACTGTCCAGAGCTGTGCCAATGTCTTTTGCAAGGTCGCACATCATCAGCGTCCGGGAAAAAACACAGTCAAGCTTACGCGCGAAATACTGGAGGTGCTGGCCCTTGAAGGAAAGGCCAATGACTGTGTTAGTGTCCCATCGGCGACGATTCACGAGAAAAAACAACAACAAGAAAAACATGTTTTTGGGGGCGTCTATCGCTTCGGGGGCATGATTAAGTTCCGCTTTTAGAAATTTCTGCTGTAGTGTAGGAATACAAAGTGGTAGCAGTTCCAGCGTTTTCTTGTTTTTCTTTCTACGTATCTTCAAACGTTCTGCTGGTTCTATCTCTAATCATGACTCAACTAGCTCACCTCCAACCCGGCGGTTATTATAATTGTCACTGGCAGCTTAAAAGAAACGCAGGGCAACGCAGAAACGAATCACGCATTTTATTTTGTGATTCGTTCTTCGCCGTTCTTATCGGCTAACGCTGCAGGCTCAGCTGCTGCGGAACGAAGGATAAGATTAGCGGCACTCTGCTACGCTCTGCGTTTCTTCAGTTGTAATAGTAATAGTTTATTTTCGCTTGTAATAGGAATAGCTTATATTCGATGACTGTAGCTGCATTTGCGAGCTGGTTTGTCGGCATCGGCGCGGGCATTCGTCGCGCGGCCCGTCTTTGCGTGCAAAACATGCGGCAGCCGTACTACGCATTAGTCTTCCGCGCTCTGACACTTTCACTGCTTTCCACGAAAGGTTGCGTGCCATTTGAGTAAAATACCAAAGTATACCAACTGCGCAGATACTCGTACTAGGGGAAAGTTAAACAATTGAAGCTTGAAAAGAAGTTCACAGTTCGCTTGGCAAGGTCACAAAACAACAGTACAAACAAACAGACAAACAAACGAACGAACGACGAACGAACGAACAAACAAATAATATTGCTAGCTTACTTTACTGGAAGTAACGTATTCTGGAACTGACAATGCTATAGGGCTTGTACCCAACGAGCAAAAATAAATCTTGAATATGCCGTAAACATTCACGTTTATCACTACAGAATTGTTGCACCGATTCATATATTGCATGGGATGCAGCATCATGTGGTCCAGGATGCGGTGTTGCTTAAATGTAGTGTCACGCCACTGTTCTCCTTAAAATAACTACTGAAGCATCGTGTTCTGAAATCTAAAAACTTCTTCCTTGTCTTCCTTCCCCGT
>JAZHYW010022574.1:0-20419 GCA_037355805.1 Ixodes ricinus
ATGGCGAGGTCAGTCATGGAAGTGGAGTTGGCAGACGCATGTCCTGCTGCAGGTCGCTCTCCAGCTCGACAGACCACAATGGCTTCAGCAGCCAGTAGTTGGAACATGGCGTCGACACTCGCGGTCGCTGGTAGTTTTGCCAGAACTTACACGACCAAACGCCAGGATCGCGACATCCGACATCATGATACTGTCGAGACCGGTTCATAACGAAATAGCGGCCACAGCGAAGCGATCGCGATTTCCCATTCCTTTCTGCACTTCGTTAAACCGAAGTCGGTTATAACGAAAGAGCGGATATAGCGAAGTGATCTCCGATTCCCGTTGACTTCGTTATATAATCGGTCTCGACAGTACATAATGCGCCGGGATTTCTTTGACACCATTTGTTGCCACCCCGGTACCGCTTTAGAAATATGTGGTCGGTATAGGACGCTAAACCAATACTACCTAGAAAACAAGCCCTCCCCTCTCCCTCTAGACGTCGTTAACATTGGATCCAATCAGCGACGCCTAATTGCTCGCGTCAGCGTCGCCGGCAGCGCGTCTTGCAGCGTCTCACAATAAGCGCGATGCTATGCCGAAAGCAAGTCGTCTGCTTCTTGTGCAGGAGTTGCGGTGACGTCAGAACGACGTCAAGTTCTGATTGGCTCTGATCGAAGGATAGTGGGTAGACCTCAAAGCAAGTTGCCTTGAGGTCTACCCACTATCTTTCAATCAGAACCAACCAGAGCTCGGCGTTTCGACCTCACTACTACCACGGGCAAAGAAAGCAGACGAAGCTGGCGTTCGGCATAGAACGGAGCGACTCTAAGACGGACGCGTTTTCCGCTTCGTGGTGCGTAAGAGCAATGCGCAAAACTAGTTTTCTTTTTTACCTGACAGCAAGTGTAGGTGGTGCTAAGGCTAAAAGTACCGAGCGAAGGCACGCTCCAGCCACCATACCATTACCCAGTTCCTCCGGAACCGCCACACCGTGCCCTGTGGTCTCTTCCGGGCGAACCACCGCGGCAAAACGTCAAAACGCCGAGCTAGGGACCCTGATCTGGACACTTGGCGAAAGAGTCGGCGAGGAATACAACCTCTGCGATTGGTTCGGTGCCAACGTTCAATCCCTACCCCTGCCCGTTTCGATCTGGATGAGCATCGTACCGGCGTGCGGTCGTGTATCACTATACTGCGTGGTGCACGTTAAAGACCCCAGGCTAGCGGTTGTACTGCAGTAGCTAAATTGCTCATGTACAGCTGGGAGACTCGTCGCCCGTTGAGGCAGACCAAGTTCCAGGCTGTATAAATATACACACACCCCTTTTTTTTCTCTTTTTTTTTTCGGAGCCGAGGTTAAGCGTGGCGCTGGCCGATCGCTGCCGCCAAATTTCTCACCGACTTTTTCGCCAAGTGTCCAGATTAGAGCCCCCGGTTGGAATGAATAGTGGGTAGAGCTAAAGCTAGCTGCCTTTGTCTCCACTGCACTCGTCGAACACGTTAGAACCCAGAACGCCGGCGTCCGGCATGTGGCTCTCGCGTTCCAACGCGTTCGACGACTGCAGTGGAGATGAAGGCAACTAGCTTAGCTCTACCCACTAATCATTCCAACCAGTGCTCGACGTTCTAACGTCACCGCGCGCTGTCGTCTCCTTCTGTCCCCCAGTTTCTCGGCGCATAATTTAGCACGTGCAAGGAGAAGGGGGGGGGGGGGTTCGCAAGTGTGGATATTTACTTGCCGTCTTGGGCACCCCGCTATAAATACGGAAACAAGCAGCGCCGTCTTCCCGATGCTCGTGCCGGAACGACTGACGACGAATTTCGGCGTGGGGAGTTATTTTAGGGAGGTCTCGACTCTCGACCAGTTCCCTGCCTCCGGCTGGAAGAAGCCGCTAAACTCTGTTTCGTCTGAGGGTGGACGGACCGGTTTATTTCATAAAACAATTCATCAATTGTGGATGGGATAACGGTTAGTTCTGAAGAATTGGCACCTGGTCCCGATCGAACTCTAATAAACTTAGCGTTCGGTACATCTGTCGTAAATGTTTCGTCCGTCGTGAGGACTATTTCATCATATGAAGTAAACAATGTTCCTGAATCGCCCAGAAATTTTTTTTTTTGCCAGTTGTAGTGGTATTCGATGTATCAAATTATTCGAGAACTCGATTAGTAAAATTCTGAAAGTCAAATCAAACTATTCGGACAGTCAATATTCGATTCCAATTCGAAACTCAAATCTTCGCACACCCCTAAGTTTTAGTGTCAAATATTCTGTATTTTAGGCTCAATGTCCGGTACAGAATTTTATCTGTGATTATTGTTATAGTTTGCGACAAACGAGTGTTTGGTAAAATCTGAAATAAACGCAAGAAAACTATAAAGAGCCAGTTTAGTGCGTCTGTTATAATTAGGGCCTTGCGTAGAGGTGTTAAACACGCGGCTCGATGGGATATGGCCCTCAAGCGCCCTGCGGGTGTGAGCACCCGTTCCTGTGTCTCTAGCGCTAGGAATGACTTGCGCTAAAGTGGTTTCAGGTCAATGATTGCTCATTTCCTTCTGGCATGTGTAGCGAAGTGATAACCCTTCATAATCCTCTCTCCGTATTTTTTTTTTGTGGTTTCTCATGTTTAGATATCTTGCGAGATCCCCCCCCCCCTTTTCTTTCTTATTCTTTTGCCGCTATATAACCCCGAAATCCTTAGGATGCTGTCAGCAAAGCGTAAACTGGCGTATGAGAAAGAATTTGTTTCTTGAGACGTGTAGAACTCGATTACTTTCCGAGTGAGTATGGCGACAGCCTGCAACAGACCGCATCCTTTCTTGTGCTACCGAAAAAATGCCAGCGCGTCTACGGGGTGGCTTCATTTTGAATCGTGTCATGGTTGTGCCACTGCAGTTATCGAAATCTCTGGCGTGTCGTTCACTACATCGGCCGCTTTGCAACGCGAAGCTCCACTATCGCTATTTTCGCTTTTGCCAGGACAGGCTTTCACTTGTCTCCTACCGGACTGCGCAGGCCGTCGACCTTTGAAGTTCTAGTCATGAGGGTGAGTTTGAACAACACTAGTCTAGAAGGAATAGCCTGTGCGTTGCGTCATCGTTAATTGATTCCCGACCCGACTCTGGGAAAAACCGGCTGAATTAATCTCGAGGAGACGTCGGTGTCCATTTGGTGTCGACGCGCCCCAGACATTGCGCTCGTTGCAGACGCTGCCAACGCGCCAGGGTCACGTTCGCGGCGATGTTAGCGTGCCTCAATGTCCTTCTGTTTAGGGTGATGCCATCTTTCGTATACTTCGTTTCACCTTATGTTGTACCGCAGAAAGGCTAGAAGAGCGAGCTCATAGCGTCGGGAGCTACTCTTAACGCACGAGAGCTTGTGCCGCCGAGATGTGCCCTAGAGCAAGGAGCTCGAGCTTGTAGCCTTTCCTGCGGTACATCATAAGGTGAAACAGGGTATAGTACCCGATGCCCACAGCACGCGCTTACGGGGAAATTACAAAGAAATCGACGAAAACAAAATGTCGCCATAGCACAGTCAGCGCCACAAACGCGTGCAGGGACACGCTCTTTCACGCGCTTCTGAACAAAAAAAGAAAAATAAACATGCGGGACAAAATGGCCAGATGTCTCCACCCCAAGAAAAGCGCACATGAAGGCACCCTAGGCGATGTTGCACTGCATTTACAGATGCGGCATCTGTAAATGCAGTGCAGCTTTGAGCAGCACCACCATCCTTGCAAGAAACAAAAGCCCGTATGCACGAGAGATCCTTGAAACTATGACCATCGAAGAAAACGAAGCGACATGCGTCAGCGTGCCTTCCATCAAGCTAAACACACACACACAAAAAAACCAATATTTGGGGTGTTTTACATCCCGCTGAAATGCGGGTTATTTCAAATTAAATGGTATTTATAGCTCTTAGAATGAAGAAGAAAAACAAGCAGATGATCAAAGTACGCGGAGAGAAGAAGTATTAAACCACAGTCTGTAAGCTCCCGTCAGACCACTCCTTCCCTGGGGGCGTTTTTGCATAGAAAACATTCGATCCCATTTTGTGACAGTGTGCGATAACTTGGGCTGTTTTGGTGTTTTAAAGCAATACTCATTGAAAAAAAAAAAAGCTTCAGAATACGTTGACTAGCGCTTTTGGGAGAAAAGGATTAGACTGCGTTCGAGCCAGAAGGGAAACATTTCACATGACTTCTTGTAAAAACGAGCTGCCATGACCCGACTTAAAGGGGCGGTGCAACGATATTCAATTAGAATGTTTTTCACTTTACACGAGCTTACAGGCACTAGTGGGACCCAAGGATACTCGCACGCAACGCCACTGACCAAGAAACTCCTTTGTTGTGCTGTAATTTCGAGGACAAAACCTAGTGTTTTCATTCAATCTCTCCTTCGCAAAACCTGATGACGTAGCTGGGCGCCGAGTGACGGTATTTCGCCGACGGTATACATCTCGGTAAGACAAAGAAGGTCGGCTGTGGCGGCTCAATCTGGCGCGTGTGTAAAGCGTCTATAGGGTGTATTCACTGGCGGCCATATCCGTGTGCGCTAATGCTGAGCACGTGCTGATGGCTAGCTTTCACAGTTATTTTGCAACGTGCACCCCGCACCATCAAGATTGCCGGTCTTGACAGCCTATCAATGTGAGCTCGTTCTGAGCATGCGCTCTAAACAGTGACCTCAAATATGGCGGCCAGTGAATACCCCCTATACAAACGTCTGTCAGCGTCTGTCAATGTGCGGTAAAAAGCGACCGAAAGGACTAAAAAAAGCCATAAGATAAATATCTATACTTCGTTTCAGCTTGGGTCCAGACGCAGCCGATGCTACAAGCACGAGCGTGTGGCCCTGAACAGTGCCTGTACTGCACGAGCGCGCGTGCTTGGCAGGGACGCTGGAAGCCCGGAGCTCGCGCTTGTAGCATCGGCTGCGTCTGGACCCAAGCTGAAACGAAGTATAGTCATTTCAGCTTTTATGTTCTTATTTTTATCGTATGGCATCCGCGAGCAAGGTGCAGCGAGCGTCATGACGCACAATTCAAACGTGACATAAATATATTCGTTTTGGCAGGCCAGGGGCACTGCAAAACTTCAGAGATACTTGCCTTTCGAAGCGAAATGACGGGAACATACCTGGACTAATTTGATGCGAGCCGAACGCCCGATTGACTCCAGCCAAATGGCTCGCAAATTCTTACCTGTGTAGGTATCTCCTCGGTATTGAAACCATGGTCGGAATCATGACGGTTGCTCAATTCACAGGGCATGCAGCGGGGTCGCTTTGACGGGGACCAGCATCTTTATTCAGCATTAATACGCGCAAAGAAAGAAGCCAAGCCAGATCTAATATCATAGTCGACGCGGGACGCTGAGGCTTAGGCCAGTCCGCTAAGAAAACAAGCACCCACACAGCGCTTGCGAGGCGCGTACTTGCGATAATTGTTTGCTGTGAACTACGTCGGTTGAGGAGGTCTTCCTCTAAACACTATGCTACACGCAAAACGGCTCGCAGTCGTAAAAATAGATGAGCTCGACAAGTTGCGTTCGTTGAGCTCTCCGCAGCCGCCGGCAGTCATGTTTGTCATCGTTTCACACCAATGTGGAAAAGGCCCCCTTGGGTTTCGTTTGAAAACAACAATTACTCTATCTAAATGAATTGTTTCTCAAGTATAAAAAAAAATTGCCGATTAAAATACTAGTATACGGCACGCAGATACAATTTTACAGCCAACGCCTCACACGTCAATAATCTCTCCAGCCAATGAGAGATGGAAGCACGGTGTTAGCACGGGGCGCGGATTAGCGAACTGCAGCCGCCATTTTCTCGACCTAAATTGGGATTAACGGCGTAAATATTACGAAAAAATCTATTTTTCCTGGTAACTTTTAAAAATACGTGTCCTGTTTTTTTATTTTTTAATGTTAGTCGTTCATTGCGGTGTCCCTATAAGAGCACCTTCACTGTTGAATGATCTGTGAAACCGATGAGTCGACTGTCTTTGAGTCACATCTGAAGCGCGGTCCAAACCAACGCTTCTTTTTGCGGCTGTAGGCCGTGAGCGAAAGGATGTGACGCATTTCGTGTCGTTTTTGCTGTTTCTGGGCGCGCTTTCATGGTCAGAACCGTGCGGTCTGGTTTGGACGATGCCAGCTTCGGGCGAACGCGCACGCGCGCACGCAGGCACGAGCGCACTCTGGCGGTGAAAGCGCAACTGCGACAGACTCGCCGGCCAGACGGCGAAGAAACGCGGAGCCGGAACTAGCTTGCCCTCCACCGATTGGCCGGGAGAGAGGGCGTCCGACTACGTCACAACGCGTCTTGTGCGCTTTCAGGAATAAGTTAAGATAGACCAACTTTTTTGTGCGCGCCCGGAAGAAGCAAAGAACCGGCGCGACGTCACGAAATACGTCACATCCGCAAGCCGCCCGACCTACACGCGCAAAAGAAGCTTTGGTTTGGACCGCGCTTAAAGGAGTCATGAAACGCTTTTCCAACTTTTTCCTGTTTAGCTTTCCTCCTCAACTCATAAATCGCGCATTCTACCAAACAGTTCAAGAAGACGGAAAGGGGAGTCCCCTCTTGCTCGGACTCTCGTTTGTCTAATCCGGACACATCCATTCTCCCCCTAGAAGATTAGCCGTCGCTCAAAATCCAGACAAAAGTTGCTTTCCCCACCCCGTTCACCCCGAAGCTGACAGTGCTGTGGAAGCTACGTGCTCCTTGGGCAAGCCACACTTTTGCCACGTGATCACGCTCTCTCGCGCATACCCACGCGCAGAGAATGAGGTCAGATGGTGAAAGGGAGGCGGCTGATTGGTCCGGCAAGCGCGTAGCTTCCACCACAATGTCAGCTTAGGGGTGAAGGGATTAAGTGAGCTCCGGTGTCGTGTGACGTTCGTATGGGCCCGGTGACGCGCTGCGGGGGCCCGATGACGCGCTGCGGGGTCCGCGGATGTATCACAGAGAAAAGGCAGCGAGCTTACGAAGGAAAGGAGGTACGAAATAGTCCGCTGGTTTTTTCAAATTTTCGTACCGAAAGTCAGGCTTTTGACTTTCTACTTTTTTTCTTTTGGCCCACTGAACGATGTGCTATTAGTAAAATACCAATATAAATTGATATATTGCAGTCCAAAATTCGTTTCATGGGTCCTTTAAAGGGCAACTCCGCTTCATTTTTGGTTTTGAAAAACAATGCAGTCCTCTTCAGCATCGCCTAGGAAGACCAGACGCCAAATATTACGACGCAATTCTGTCTAAATGTTTCTTAAACAGTCCGGCAAACTTTGCAACTCGCCAAGTTGCCGAAATCGGCTGACTCGAGCGGGCGAATTCAGGCGCAACCAACAGCGCAGTCAAGGCTACGGCATGGGCGGAGCCAACATTGAGCTAAACGTCATCTCCGTGGCCCCCTTTTGCTTGTTTTTACTTCTCCGATCGAGCGTAGCGCATGACGTCAGCAACGTTGCCTCTCTGCGCTCAGCGGTGTCCACGTGATTGGCGTACGCGCCTGCGCAGTTCGCTTTTTGGGAGCAGACCGGCCGCCCGCCGTGGTCCCGCCGTTACCGCTGTCTTTCGCGTCACAACCACTGTCGTCGTCTCACCGTTTGTGATTATTGTCTCTCGGAGTTTCGTCCACACTATGGATACCACGTGCGTAGACTTATGCCGCAGTTGTGCAGACGTCGAACGCCGTAGACACCAAAACGTGGCGAAGAGTGCGGTGCAGAGCAGACGACACTCGCGCCTGCCACACGCCCGCCCCCAACCCGCCCGTCGTTCGGCCGAGGATCACGTGACATCTCGTACCACGTGATGGCCATGTACTTGGCGGCCCGAGGCCAATGTTGCCGGACGGCGCCGAAGTTTCGGTTTCGATTTCCGCTCGTGTTTAAAATTAGATTTAAAAATATATATCCCATTTTTCGCGAAGCAAATGACGTAGTGTCTTTTAGTAGGGCTTTTTGACTCGAAATCACTCATTATCCTGAAATCTTCGGAATTGAGCGGAGTTGCCCTTTAGGAAGCAGCTATTCATTCTCACCACTTCCGTCCTTATACGCTTCAGCGAAGCGGCTGTTCGGTAGGTCTCACATTGAGGCGTATGTCGCTTTTGCGGTGCGAACGGGAAGATCTGAGTACTGCTGAAAATAGAACGTGCGCGAATTACTACTTGAAGGAATCAAGAAGTAATGCTTAATTAAGTTCATTACTTTCAAAAATTATTGAGTAATGGAATTTAATTACGTTTGCCATCTCTGGTGGACAAGCGACATTTGTAAGTTCCTGGAAGGCACCTCCGACCGGGGTGTCGTCCGCGTCCCGATTTGTGGTCTCGATTCCCGCATGATGACGCCACTTTTTGTGTCGTACTGCTGCCCGCCGTGATTCTGGCGGCGGCACGGCAGCGGAGATGACTACGGCAGTCGTACAGGTTCTGCAGTGGGACGCAGCTTGACAGCCCACGAAACTTCAGCAGCCACTGCGACGACAGCGACAATGGCGTTCGCTCGTCGGTTTTGTGCCAGAACTTCTTCAACCAACCGTCAGGACCGCGACGTCAGATAGCATTAAAACGGCGGCTTCTCTACCGCATTGTGTTGCCACTTCGGGAGAGCTTCCGACGCATATAGGGTGTCTGACAATGCGGAACGCAAATTCGTCTGCTTCTTTTCCTGGGATTGTAATGACGTCAGAAAAACGCCGAGCTGTGATTGGCTCTGATTGAAGGATAGTGGGTAGACCTCGAAGCTGCTTGCTTTGAGGTCTATACCCGATCCTTCAGACAGAGCCAATCAGAACTCCGCGTCCTGACGTGACCATGCAACCCCGCAAAAGCAGACGAACTTGCGTTCCGCATAGGCAGATTGAAGACGCGTCTCAAGTAAAGTACTGCCGACGATCGCCAACGGAGTTGACTATATTTTGTTGGTGGATGATTGCATGCAAATCTTTATTTTATATATCAATTTGGTGTGACCTGTCCTTCACGAACAAAGAGCGCTGAAAGGAATCGGACAAGTATAGACGCTTTTCATTTTCTTTCGTTCTCAGTCTGCTATCGTTCTCAGTCTGCTATGCGGGACGAAAAAAAATACAAAAAACATTCCAATCTGGCATATGTGAGAAAATATAGGTGAGGCAAAACAAGAATGTGCGACAATCACGCATTTTTCGTGAACACCTTCCAGCGGCGTGGAGGGATCAAAACTATGTTTCCACGCGTACCAAAAGTGACGACATTCAAGATGGCTGCGATTCATGGAAAAGGTGTTTAGCCGTGACAGCATATAGGACACCGTAGACAAAATCATCACACCTAGGTATACTCCTTTTCAACTTGTGAAACAGGAAAACACACTTGAAGTGTATCTAGAGTGTTCCACAATGTACTTTCGGTATACTTTTAATCGTCTTTCTTAGTTGAAGTGGTGCACTGTGCGCGTATAGGAATGAACTCTGCTGCTGCCCTGGCCGCAGAAGCATACTTTAAGAGTATAGTCTCAAATGTTATTTTAAATTATACTATTAGCCGCATATACTTGAATGCGACCGCAGGGCATCGAATCGAGATAGGATCGACGATCGTGATTGGGTAAGAAGAGAAAGCAGCAGAGGGACTGGGCGCGTATGATTGATTCCCTCTCAATTGGACGCCAGCGTCGCATCCGAAAAAATGCAACCATAGTTAATTTAAAGCATATTTTCAAAATATACGTTACCCTCATGGAAGTGGAAAATGGGTACAGCCTTAATGTACCGTATTTTCCCAGAAGCAGAAAGGACAGCGTACCCCGAGATTGGGACGGATTTTTTTTCTTTTCTAAAGTTAAGCTATTTTAGTTGGATCTCCGAGCAAATGTCGCAATGTTCAACATACCCCAGCTAGCTCTCGGTCAAGTCGCAGGCGACCAGGAGAAACTCGAGAACCGGACGACGTGTCGTTTTTCAGTTGTACTTGCAAGTGCCGTGGCTAGGGCCCAATGTTGGAGGTGACGCTGCATTGGTTCTTTGGTCGTATAAACGCCTTTAACTTTTAAGAGCTCGCAAAACAAAAGGTGGATCAGCGCGCGTGTCTCTTCGAGGAACGCTTTTTTCGACAGGAGAGGGAGGGGGGGGGGGGGGGTTGGCGGTGTTTAGAAACGACTAATACCTGTTTATTTTATTTTTTTCGCTTGGAAGTACGGAACTGACACGTGTTGATTGTAACGTTGAGTATGCGCCTCTTTGAGTTTTGAAAGTTCTGTGTGGATGTATTGTGTCGTTGTGTTTGTGGGGGAAGCCTTTGGCCAATTGCATCGCGTGTCTTTAAACCTATACTTCATCACCCTTGTCTTCCGACCGCCATGGGCTGTGAATATCTGATTCGTTCGAGGAGGCCATGGCGAGCGAATCGACCGCCACAGCTTTCCGTTCATAGGTGCCGTCGATTTCACCGGAGTCGCCAATAGGGATGTATTCACTGGCGGCCATAGCTGCGTGCGCGAATGCTGAACGCGTGCTGATGGCGAGCTTCCACCGTTCTTTAGCCGCGTGCATTCCGCACCATCAAGAGTGCCGGTCTTAGCAGCCTGTAAATGCGGAGCGCGTCTGCTTGTTGCACAGGCGTTGTAGCGATGTCAGAACGCCGAGCTCTTGTTGGCTGATTGAAAAAAAAAAAGAATAAAAATAGTGGGTAGAACTCTGACTTGCATCTAGCACTTGACGTCTATACCCGCACTATCCTTTTCAATCGTAAGAAGCCAAGCCGGAGCTCGGCGTCCTTCTGAGGTCACCACAACTGCCGCGCAAAGAAGCAGACGAACTTGCTCTCCGCAATAGTTGTGATCATGCGCTCTGAACAGCGACCTCAAATATGGCGTCCGGTGAGTACCCCCTATACTCCGTTTCACTTTAAAGCCACTGCATGGCAATACATATGTGACAAAAGGCAGTCCGCAAACACTGTAGAGGGTGCGTTTCTCCCACGTATGACTGTCACAGTGGGAACATTAAACTGTCTGCAGGCATGTTCGAAGATAACGTATGCATATGACGTGCTACGAAAAGGCTTAAGGCGCGCCCGTGGATAATTATGTCATCGTTTTTGCAGGAAACACCGCATATTTCGTATAACTAATACGGTTCCGTGGTTGCAAAAAAAAAAAAAAAATCCGCAAATTACAAAAAAAAAACAAGAAAAAAAGCACGCGTTGGTATATTTTTTTAGGTTGATTCGGATTTGTCACAACAACAACAACAACAACAACAACAACAACAGAATTTCGAGGTCGTATCGACAAAATAATAACAAAAAACAAAAAAGGACTGTGTTTTAAAAATAAACTTCGCGAGAGCACGAGGTCCGTGGGGTCCCGAGGAGATGCAACTTCAGTTTCCTTTGAACTTTTCAAACTATAAAAATACAAGGTCTTTTTTTTTTTAGGCTTTTTTGGGACAGCGGGTCATTGTACACGGACTTCATATTTTTAAATTTATTTTAAATTGGGATTAATATAAAAATACGCTCTGAATTTCAGAGAATCGGGAATATGACAAATATTAAATTCCGATGAACCGCGAATTTTTTAGCGTAAAATAAACTCGAAATACATCCTCCGAATTGCACGAGAAATAAAGTCGGACACGGAATCCTACCGTAAAATTAGGTTATCGTGCTTGCGGTAGAAAGCGCAGGATCACGACGCACTCACTGCATGCGCGTGATTAGTTGAGCTGGTGACAGAGAGCGCACAAAGACAACGTTCTGGGCATGCGCAATGGCTCGCTTCTGCCGAACTTTTTACGTCGCTCATGCGTGCACAGCCCATGCAGTGACTCGGGTTTTTTCCGTCCTGCGTAATCAGTAGGGTTCCGTGTTTCCGGAATTTATTTCTCTTGGAATTGGGGGTTGTTTTTGTGGGATCATTATTTCTCACAGATTGGGCGTGTCTTTAGGCGTATATTTCCGCGTCGGACTACACATCCGTGTTTATATTAAAAAAAAATTTGGGACACAGGTATGCGGGGTTCCTCCCCAACATGCAGGCAACGCGCGAGTGACACCAATAAACGAGAGAAGCGCGATAAAGATGGTGATTTCCAACAAAGAAGTTGCTTCGCGGACCGTTCAGTGCAGCTGTGTCCAAGGTATAATATACTTACCGAATGAAATTGTAGTTGGAGGTATTTTCTCCCAGAATTCGGGTTTTTTCTCATTGCGAAACAGCTCTGATTCGGACCCTTTTGGTTTTCCCGATTTTGATAAAACGGGCTCGGGGGTCACTTTTCTGGGTCTATCGGTATTTACCGAAAGCACGAAACCCTAGTAATAGCGCTGGGAAGCTGCATAGATCCGCAGAAAAAAGTGCATAGCACAATTTCTTATAAAAAAAAACCCATTTCGTAAGACTTTGGGAGAGTTTGAAAGATAAACGACTAAAATGGATTCTGACATTTTCATAACTAAAGTACGGCTCTTGGAGTTAATAGAATTGCTATCAATAAATGGTAGATACATTACAAAGCATTGTTTCTTTTTTTCTTCTTTGTACCTAAAAAGTAGAAGAACACTACTCATTGAATCTAATAAACTTTGGTAGGTAGAGAGCTCGTATTTTTGCCTGTCCTGGTACTAAAACTTTGAGTGCCTTGGAGTGGCTGAGCGAACGCAAACACATCAAGGCACTCTATAAAACTAAAAGCTTCAAAAAAAAAAAAATCAGAAATGTTTTTTATTTTTGTTTGGTAAAATTAATTAACCACCTTCTGACACTTTCTATTTATTAACAAAATCACAAAACAAGATAAAAACAAATTGACTGAGCTCCACTCAAGCTCAAGGCTCAACACAGCCGTGCAAAACGTTTTGATTGAAGTAGACTGCATAGTTAATAAAAAATGTAGACAAACGAAACATAGACAAACGAAAGACGAAAATCATATTTAGTTTTTATTTATATGATTTTGTATCTACAAGGCATTCGTAACAGTCTTGTTAAATAGAAAAATATAGAACTCGCTTTATTGGTTCCACTTTCAAACTTTCACCCAACTCATATGATTTGTCCCGTAAGCATATCAAAGCTTATATAAATATATAAACTGCATATATGTTTCCATATGATTTTACCCGTTATCATACGTTCATTTGAAACATTTATATACTTTTTTTACCAATTTATTTGTTGCAAGCGTGCGCTGCCGCTCTACCTTCCACGATTCGACTCGGATGAACGGGACCGCCATCTTGAAGGTATCGTTTGCAGCGCCGCGACGCGGTTCTGAAACGAACCTGGGGGATTTCGGGGCTCTGTCAACATACGGTGCCCCCAGTGTTTCCTAATCATCATGGGGTTGAGCCGGGCCGCGCAAAAGCCACGCATTACTCAACGTCAGCGAGGTGTTACCCGTCTGGCCTCGCCCGCCTCACCCTAAAAAAGTTTTTTTTTTTATTTAACCGAGGAGACAGGCGCGGGTGCGAGTCCTGAGTGGGTCTGTGCCAGAAACGACACTTTTTCCTTTCTGTCTTTGTTTCCGTTTAACTTTTGTTCGTTACAGTATCTTCAAATCTTTGGCGCTTCGAAAATTCCGTCGTGAGGGCTTTCCGTCAGGCGGGCGCGTTAGCCGACAGTGTGCTGGAAGCTATAATATACCCGTTGGACCAGTCGTACTATACGTCTATCTTTTGTCACGTGACCCTGCCACACCCAACCGCCGAGAGTGTGATCTGGTGATCAAGCGAGGTAGTTGATTGGTCCGGTCAGCGCGTAACTTTTAACGCACTATCAGCTGGGGTATCGTGGGTAGCGCCATTTTGAGAGCGAGAGAGAAAGGGGAGAGGGCTACCGGCGCTTTCCCCTTGCTGGTTGTGTAGAAAGAGTAAAAGTCCCGGATGAGAGGCTTGGCCGGTGTTGGGTGTATGCAGTGCTCGAAACTTCGTTCGCTTTCTTCTCTGTTTCAAACTCCCAAACTGAGAACAGTCCCCCGGTCATCGGGACACCATTGCTGGGTGATAGGGCGCACGAATAACGACAGAAAGCGTCGAATACTGTCCGAGGATCTATGCAGATTGTTACTGGAATCCGGCAAGGCGAGTGCTGCTGCAATGTTTTTAGCTCATCACTTTCCGCATGACCTTCGATCTCCGGCAGCAGTGGATTGCATCCGTAAACCGAAAAGACATTTTCTGTAGTTCCAAGATGGCGGAAGAGACGGAGATAGATTCTCTAGGATATCCCGTGCGCCTGCTCGCTGACGCTTGGTCAGTGCGCTAAAAGACTTATTTATTTGTCCGCGAATCCGAAGCGGTCGGTACAGGATCATATTTACGGGTGACGGAGATGTTGATGTGCGTTAGGGAAACGAGCAATGTTGATATTTAAAAAGTTGCGGAAACCTCAACTTGCGAGAGTTTTGCGGACGGCGAGCGCGTTTTAAACACCGTGTTGGTGGCAAAAAAAAAAAAAAAAGTTAAGGATATCGTGGTGATTGCGTTTTCCCTGGCCATTAGTGCTCTAAACATGAGAGCGCGGACACGGTGACCGTCAAGCTCCGGAAGAGCAGCGTTCACAGTATTTTATGTCTTCGCGTCACGGGCTCGCTACTCACTGTCGCAGTTTTAGAGTGTTACAGCTACGTGATCAAACTGCGCCGTGGTTTTTGATAGAAAGTGTCAGGATATCGTGGCCGCAGGCTACCGTACGGTGCAGCATTGAAACCGGAAGCTCGCGCTGCGCCTTTGAAGCACAATTTTCAGCGCGCGCCAGGAGCATTGCCGCGCTCATGGTATACCCTGCGGAAAGGTTATGCAAAAATCCGCCCATTAACGTCATTGACGTGTTTATGGGTTATATTTATTAGCTCTATCAAAAATAAATATTTCATTATACCGTACGTTTCTAACACAGACGCGCTTAAAATGCTTCGAGCATTTTCTTTGTTTGCTTTTGTAATTACCTGAAAGGAAGTACGCGTATTCTGTATTTTGAAAAGTGCCTGGAGCAAATTGTCATGTTCCTTGTAACAACAGCTAAAACGTGAACCCATTCCCGATGTCCATTGCTCGACATACCGTTGCGCGACCGGTTTGTTCCCTAATTGGGGCAAAGAATAGACTTTTCGTAGACCGTACGCTAAAGCCCTACACTACTAAGCGGAGCGTTTGCCGTGACGTTGAGCGCAGATTGAGCTGGCGACCACAAGACCAGAAATCCGCAGCGTATGCGAAATACGAAAAGTCCCTAATGAAACTAGACATCCCGGTCTCTTTACGCAACGCTGTTGCGAAGCAAAAAACATCTATTTTAACGCGCGCATTTTTTCGTTAAAAGTGCTACACGCACGAACAGGCCGACGAGAACTATGCGGTGAGAGCAGCAGCAATTGGACGAGAGACCCTGCCACCGTCTCCACTCCTCTTGTTCTTCGTTCGTCCGCGAGAGGGCGAGCGGCGGGCCGGAACATGTCGCGGTAATTTGCGGGGGCTGTATGTCGAGTGCCCGTCCGTCTCCGATTCCGTCATTCGTCAGAAGGAGCGCACATCATCCGTCAGAACGTCGGCCCTGACAGCTGGCTTTGCAGCGTTGCGAGATGGTTACAGATAGTGATCATGGCCCGACGGGACTGATGCAGCTGCCACTATTTAGAAACGCATCTTAGCCTGCGAGATGTGGCTAAGAGATTCTGCGAGAAGCGGCGTTCGAGGCAAGGGATGACGCAGGAATGCAGGCGCAAGTGCAGTCTCTCTTACGAATATAATAGATGTAATTTGTTATTTTCGTGTAGAAACGGCATTCTACCTACCTTGTCTCCTTGGTGGCTCCAGGCAAAGTGCCGGTTATGAATAATCAGGTAGTGGGTTCGAGTCCCGGTTGAGGTGGCCGCAATATGACGGAGCCTTATTGCGGAGAGGGTGCACCCTGTAACCAAACTTTTGGTTGCACGTCGGAAAGGTCCCTAAGGTAGTCGATATGAATCCTCAGTCCTCCCCTCCGCTGAGGCGTGTCAGAAGCTCTTCATTGGTTTACGGTGCTGGCGGTTACATGTTACTTTTTTAGTAACGTCGTAACGTACCCGTTACGCTTTTTTCCAAAACTGTAACGCGTAACGTACTTACGTTACTCGTTTCGAGGAACGGGTAACCTAGTTGTGTTACTCGTTACATATTTTTACCAATACTTAAAAAATTACACTAAATTTTTTTTCGCGTTTTTAGGCGCCGTTTTTGTGGCTATTTAGGTGGAACTACAAAAAAGAGATGGCAATTGTATTCATAATGAAACAGCGCGAATTTGGACAGAGGAAGGAACTTGACAGGACGAGGCGCTCGTCCTGTCCAGTTCCTTCCTCTGTCCTTGTAAAATTCGCGCTGTTCCATTATGAATACATACCAACCTCGCCTAGTTATCCTGTATGACACTTGTGTTCAATTTCTGAATAGACATAACGTTTCTTGAAATCTGACGCTTGTACATACCTGAAAGCGGTAAAACGTGTAATTCGTAATTAAAAAAAAAAGGTAACGCAAAGTAACGTGCGTTACTTCTTATCGGTAACGGTAACGCGTTCCGTTATTTCTAGGTAACGTAGGGTGGTAACGCGTTCCTTTTGTATGCAAGTAAAGTATTTGGTTACTCTTTTTTCCGGTAACGTCTTCAACACCGTTGGTTTGGCACGTAAAATCTCACCCAATTTGACTTTGTTATTTATACCATTGCAGTCGAAAACATGTTTCTCGTTCGTTCTGTATCGACAGCAGGCTGTCAGGGCCTCACCGGCCATTGCTTCTTAAGCTAAAACATTTATATGGGTGATTTTCATCTCAACTCAGGCACGGATATAGTTAGGTCAAACTCTTAATTGATGACGAAAAAATATATAGCTTTGGGGCAATTCCCTATAATGAGAAGACATACGCAACGGCAATGTCGTCGGATTTTTGTTCTCGTGCTATGAACCGTTGAGACGGCAAGCTGGAAATCCGAGCGTTTTCCAGCTCATCGGAGGTGCCATATTATCCCATCCATCTTTTTTCCATACTTTTAATAACGCTACATCAATATAACTTTCTGGGACCACTCTGGAGCAGGTAGACATAGGCTGCTCATTAACTAGCGTCTAAGGTCATAGCACTGATTAATGATTTTTTATTTGTCAAACCGCCTCTTCTGCGACGATATTTTGATGAAGCCTGTCAGCAAGCTGTGCTGTGTGACCTTAATCAACATATTTTTGCGATCTTTATATCACCGTAAAGCTCCACACTAAGCTCTTTCTTTTGAGTATAATTTCAATACTTTTCAATTAGTATGTAATGCGCTACATGTTCCTGAAAAACGAAAGTTTTGCAAAACTAGCAAGTTTGAGAGTCGATTTTCTCAAAACCCCACTTTTGCCTTCTTTTGTTTTTTGATCACGGCCAGCTACAGGTAGTGGTCTATCCGGCCTACCAACAAGTGTAATATATTGTCGGTATGGCACGCTAGCAACACTTAAATATCGTGCTATGAGCGTTTTGAAACGGACTTCCTGCACAGGCGCTCTGCTTTGAGCAGAATTTTGGCCTATGCAAGGCTTTTCTATTTATCGTTAGCAGTTACCTCAATATCCAACCACCGACATTAATTAAATTCTGGAGCGGTGTGCTTAAAGAATTTACTTCGGTGTCCGTATCCACAAGCGGCGGGCAACAGCGCTTATTTCCATCCCAATACGGGGGGGGGGGGGGAATTCAGATCGCCTGAGAATTTCCCCCGGGGCCTTTTGCTTTCGGCTTTGAGTTTCCAAATACGGAACTTGTCCGCCGCAATTGTCTATATTTTCTCTATGTCAAGCAGATATGCAGTGCATATACATATGCAGGTCGATTTAGTATCTGTCGCTTAGGAAGTACGGTTTCTTCCATGCGCGTACGGACTCTTTCGTGAAGCAACAAGCATTTCGTGGCGTGTAAGGCTTCAAACGTGTTAGTCATGTGTTTAGGTTTCACTTCTACTTTCAGTGATTCATGCCGGGCTACTCTAGACTTTTTCTCTTGACTTAAGTTTGTCCGGGAGTCTAGATGTTACGAATCCTTCCATCAATACAGGGGCGAATCTACACACCTTGCAAATCACGCCAGTGCCAAGTAAATAAATATTGTTAGAATAAATATTGCTGCTTCACTAGGCTTTTACGCTCAGATATTGAGGGTGAAGTAGTACTAACAGTAAATAGTAAACCTTACATAGGTCAGAAATTCTGCTCAGCTGAGCGTCTATGCGAAGTCCCGTTCAAAAACTCTCTAAGCACCGAGGATTTCGAGTCCCAATAGCGGCAACATACAAACAATATGTTACAATTTCTTTTGGTAGGTCCTGACAGATTACTACTCGTACCTAACTGTAAACAAAAAAGTAAAAAAGAAATGTAAGTTGCGAGTTTTTTTAGAAAAATCGACTTCAAAACTGGCAAGTCTTTTCTTTAGAGAAAGCCTGCAAGTTTGAAGTCCATTTTCTAAAAAAAACCACCTTTATTTCATTTCATTCTTTATTTACAGTTGGGTAGTATAGTAAGTCTGCAGGACCTACCAACAGATATTGTAATATATTGTTTGTATGGCCGCTATTAGAGACTCGGAATCTCAGTGCTGTGAGAGTTTTGGAACGGGACTTCGCGTGACGCTCAGCTGAGCAGAACCCTGACGTATGTAGGGTTTCTACTATTTCAATGGGGTTAGTACTACCTGCCTCAATATTCTGAGCGTAAAAGCCAATTGAAGCAACAATATGCATCCTAACAATATTTATTTACTTGGCAACTGTGCGACGGTGCAATGTGTTGTGCTTCGCCACTATGTATTGACGGAGTAGACACGTAGCATCTAGACTCCGGACAAACTTAAGTCAAGAGAAAAAGCCTAAGTAACCCCGGCATGAATCTACTGAAAATAGAAATGAAAACACTAAATCACATGACTACACGTTTGAAGCCTTACACTGCCACGAAATGCGTTTGTTGTTTTACGAAAGAGTCCGCACGCATATAGAAATAAACCGTACTTCCTAATAGCGTCAGATACTAAATCGTACATATGTATATGCACTGCACTATATCTCGTTTGACATAAAAAAATATGACAGTACGTCGTCCAAGTTCGGTACTTCAAACCCTAAAGCTAGAAAGCAAAGGCCCCCAGAGAAATTCTCTAACGATTTGCATTCCCCGTATTGGGAGGAGAAAGCGCTGTGCTCCGCACTTGTGGATACGGACTTCGATGTAGGTCTTTTTAAGTACATTACTCCAAATTTTATTAATGTTTATGGTTGGATATTGAGGTAACTGCTAACGACAAATAGAAACCTCACATAGGCCAAAATTCTGCTCAGCAGAGCGCCTGTGCCAGAAGTCCCGTTCAATATGCTCAGCACGAGATTCGAGTGTTAATAGCGACCATACAAAAACCATATATTACAATTTCTGTTGGTGTAGTTTCGGATAGACTACCATGTTAACTAACTGTGAATAAAAATAAAAGAAATAAAAGTGGGGTTTTTGAGAAAATGGACTCAAAACTGCATCAGTTTTTCGACATTTTCGTTTTTCAGGCACATGTAGCGCATTATATACTTATTGCAAAATATTGAAATTATACTTCCAAAATAAAGAGCTTGGTTGGAGCTTTAACGGTGATATAAAGTACTGGCAAAAATATGTTGATTAGGTCACACAGCACAGCTTGGCTGAACTTCGTCAAATATCGTCGCAGAGGCGGTTCGACGACGAAACAAAAATCATTAAAAGTGTTTATGACCTCGACGCTCAATTAGCATGAAAAAAGCCCATGTCTAGAGTGGTCCCAAAAAGTTATATTGATGCAGCGTTAAAAGTATGGAAAAAGATGGAGTGAATATGGCACCTCCGATAAGCTGGAAAAAGCGTCCAGTTTCCACCTTGGCCGCTTCAACAGTCCATAACTTGAGAACAAAATCCGACGACATTGCTGTTTGCGTCTTCTTCTAGCATAGGATTGCCCCAAAACATATATTTTTTTCGTCAAAATCACAAAATTCGACCCTAAATCCGTGCCTGAGTTGAGAGATGAAATCTCCCATATAGCAGTGATAAAGACCAAAAGAAGTTGAACGCGGTAGGATTCGCCGTTTCTTTTACTAGTCATTTTAGTGTAGATGGATGGATGAATAGATGGATGTTACCGGCTATACCCTTTGTAACGGTTGGTAGCGTGCGCCACCCAGCCGCCACCAACACAGTGTTTACAAACAGGTCCGCAGTGCCCACACGTGGTGTGGGCACCATTGGCGTGCACAGAAACCGAATTCGGTAGTAGTGAAGTGTCTGCGCATGCGCGGTACCGACAGGAGCGCCACCGCAGTGGCTTCTGACGTCAGCGCGAGTCGAGAGTCGGTCTCATGCACCTGGTCAGCAATACGTAACTGGAACG
>JAZHYW010022575.1:0-10422 GCA_037355805.1 Ixodes ricinus
AAAGTCCCTAGATAAGGGCTTCCTACAAGTAGCGACATTCTTTGAAGAGCTGACTGTGTGCAGGTGCAAGCTTGAGGAAGCGAAAGGCGACGCACAGCAGTGGTTTGAACTGACTGCCACCATTTTGTTCCAGCGGAATGTGCTTTGTCATTGTATTGGTTGTCATTACTTGTAAAAGAAGTATATCAATGGACTTTATTTACAACGTGTGACACGAGAGCGCTTGGACGTCCTGCATAGTGTCACACCACACTTAATTTAGAGGTCTCGGCACAATTTCGGCCCCCTCACTTGTCACGCCCCATTTTATCACTGACTGGCTTCCCAATACCCCGGAAGGAAGTAGATTCAATATTATTTTTCTGGACTGTGCGTGTAATCAAGTTTTCTGCTTCGGTCATACCATTTGTCAGCCACCCCAGCAAGACAACAGGCTTGTGATCACACGCAACACTACCCCCATTGCTCTGACGCCCACTCCAGCGCCTCCCAGCTAGAGGACTGTAGGGTTAGTTTTGCTACGTCACCAACCGAGGGCCGGCGTGTGGCAAACATATTGGACTCGAGTCAGCGTCGGCGTTAGGCTAGGGCTGTTGTCCAATGAGCGAAGTCCTAGGCGGGCTCTGACGCGGCACTCGTGTCCAGTGTGTGCCCCGCGCCGGCCTTCCGTTGGTGACGTAGAAAAACTAGCACTGTGGCCTTGTTGTCTAGTCGACGGCCCCTGAGAGCGATGTGTGCCGGGGCGTACGTATGTGGCAGAAGATGCCCGTCCAGCCGTCGTCACAGAGGCACTCCAGGGGCTTGCTGCAGCGGCCGTGCAGGCAGCCCGGCAGCGGCTTGCAACGGTCGCACTTCTCGCCCTGCCACCCGAACCGACAGCTGCCAAGAAAAAGCGGGGCCGAAGCTTATCGGGATGCGCTCCACTGTACACTCATGATCAAAGAAAAATACTAACAGCAGGGCTGCGAGCTCTGTTTGTGTCAGTGTTTATGTTTGTGCGTCTGTGCGTGTACGTATGTGTGTGTGTGTGTAGATAGGAGCAGCATTTGGCCATCCTGGGTTGCAATGGAGTGTAATAATGAGGGTGAATGTACTTTGTTGCACGTCAGCCACTGGTCAAGTACCGGAGTCGATTTGATGAAGCGCGATGAAGCGCGACAAGAGACGAAACCGGAAAGAAAACCTTTTTCTCCGAAAAGATAGTTTCCGACGATTAACAGCTGATACATCAAACGCCCATGGAAGGTGACTAACTTCGGGCTGTATAAACATACAGAGAACATTATAATTGGACAATCATGTTTCAGATTATCGCAGCATCTAGAAAGTATCTAAAGTATATTCAAAACTAATCTTAACAGTTTTCTCTTCTTTTGTTTTTTTGCTTTTGATAAACTAACACCGATGTTTTCAGGTTCAGATCCTTCACAGTAGTCTACAATCAGGATTGAGGAAAAACCGTTCGAAATAAAATGACGACTGACTGAATCACCACCAGGGGCGGATTTAGAGGGGGGGGGGTCCGGATATCCTGACCCCCCTCTTGATTTTTGCATGTGTAATATTTAAGGCGTGAAACGATGGAGAGGGGGAGGGGGTTCCTAAACATATGGTACGCTGACCAACACCTGACCCCCCCCCCCCCCCTCAGGAAATTCCTGCATCCGCCCCTGATCACCACCCGACCCTGCGGAGCCATAAGAAAATGAAGGCCAACGTTAAGGCAGCCCTTCATTACAGTCGACTTGAAATAACGCCTTTACACTGCGATTAATTCAGATTCAACATGTTTTAGAGCGCAGCTCTTAGGCGCCCATTTCCGGGTTTGGCGGCGTCGCCGTCGGCGTCGGCGCAACCGCGCTTAAATTTAGCGGGGAAATCGACGTCACGTGACCTGAACACCAATTCAGTTCCCCGCTAAATTTAGCGGGAAATTCAGTTTCTCCGCTAGATTTAGCGGACAAATTCAGTTTCTCCGCTAGATTTGGCGGGAAGATTGACGTCACGTGACCTCAACACCAATTCGATTCACCACTAAATTTAGCGGAAATCGAGCTGGTTTTGAGGTCATGTTACGTCAATTTCCCCTTAAATCTGGCGGAGAAACTGAATTTGTTCATGGGCGACGTGATACCAAGTCATGTGACGTCATTTTCCCCGCTAAATTTAGAGGGGGAAACTGAATTGGAGGAGCAGGAGAGAGGAGGGGATGGAGGAGAGGGTTCGGAGAAGCAGAAGGAGGGCCATACCTTCCCCTCCGGACCGTCCTCCTCCTCCTCAAGGGCTGCGCTCTAATTTCGCATTGCAGAGATTAGTAAACGTCTTTCATCATTCGCCTCTAACGTACAGCAGTTCAGTGGTCGGTCGTTCGTACCTGCATTGTCCGGGCTTCTCACAGTAGCCCCTGGTTGGATGGCAGCCGTCCCCGCACATCGCTAAAAGAAAATAGAAAACAACAATTTTGCTTGGTGCCAATTTCTAGATCTAGTGCTGTCTTAAATCTCAGTCAAATGTAATTATATTTAATGTTAACCAGACGTCTTATAGTCAGTGACAGGTTAAGAGACCGCTTGGCTCTTAACCTTACCGTAGGTTTTAGTAATAGGCTTTTCGAGTGGTTTCAAAACTTAACAATTCAAGGAGGTGTATTTTTTCACTTTACTTTTTATTTTAGCGTTTTCGCCATTTAGCCATTCACGCCACATACAAATTGCCGTACCGCGTTTAAAGGTCACAGTGTCTTCTGTTCCCGAACAGGCTGTTCCCACCAGCGACCGCAGAGTGGATACACGTATTCGAAAAAGAAAAAACTCTGGAGCAAGTAAACAGGCCAATTTCGGCCCCTTTGATTTTCATGGAATTTCTATTCCGCACATGGGGTACACGTGAATCACTGAGACTTGTTTAGCTGAGCCTGGTCCCCTCCTCTCTCCGCCAGTAAAGCAGGTAATAGAGAGTTTTATTAGATCGTTCCGATACCCCCGATAACGCCCGATAACGACAATGCATGCGTAAAAACGGTGGCGGCGTATCGGGTATTTATACGGACTCATCAAAACAATCAACTCAAACTCTCTAATGTGGCGTACGTGAAAACGCACGAACTCAGAGCGCCAAAATTGTCCTGTTGACTTACTCCGCAAGGTTTTCTTGAATACGCATCTGGGGTATCGCAAGGCGGGCTACACTAAGGTATCGCCTTCATATTTCTTTTCTTTTGCGCCAACTTCTCATCGGCTGAAGAAGGGTCGCATGGTCCAAATACGCCCAAAGCACTTGCGGAGAAGCGCTGCTTTGGGGAGCACCAGGCTTGGGGTGGGACGACACAAGGACTTTGCGCTGCGGTATGACAGCAGAAAAGTTTGTGAGGCTTCGGACACTGTGTGTGCCACTTAAACACGTGTATTTGCGTGTTCTTTTTTATTTATGACGCGCGTGCAGTTTTGATGCGGCAATGAACACGCAGACGACAGGACGACGACAACGATGCAGGGCGCGCACCTGTGCGCGCGGTTTTTCGAGACCCTCCCCCGAAAGAAACTCTACGGCGCATGCGCGGTGAACGACCGCCTCATCTGGTGGTGCCCTTCAGCCTTCTCGTCTCCTGCAAGAGCGACGGTCGCTTACCCGCAATACTGGAAGGCCAAAGTTGGTGACCGTTTTTGGGAAACTCCGCTCCGCGAGTGATTCACACGCTTCAAGTTCGTTTACATCCTTACTTTAAGTTCACTTTAAGTTCGACCACAGCCGACGCCACGATCCCTAAAGAGGCAATCAAGCGGCCTCGAATGTACATCGTCAGGGCGCTCGTTGCCTTCGCGTGTTCACTATCACCAACTAAAAACCAATCACATTTTAACCAATCACCGCGCTTTCTTTTTCTTTGTGCGATTGAGAATTAGCCGGCGACAGCAAACCCAAAATGACAACGGGGGCCATGACGTTGCACTTTGGGGCGCCGCCTTTCATCAGCATCGTGGGATCGCGTGAGTCGGCAGAGTGCACAGAAACGAGACAGCGGGCTCGAACCCACGTCTGTTGCAGAAGAAGCCGTCCCAGCCGGGCAGGCAGTTGCACTCGAAGCTGGCGTTGCAGGTGCCGTGCAGGCAGCCGGGCATCGGGGTGCAGCGCTCGCAGCGCGCCCCTTCCCAGCCCATCTTGCACAGGCACTCGCCGGGACGCTCGCAGAAGCCGTGCTCCGGGTGGCAGCCGTCCGCGCACGCCGGAACGTCGCACTCCGGCTCCGTCCAGCCCTCCAGGCACTCCTTGCTGCCGTTCGCTAGGCACTGAGCAGGGGAATATGTAGAGGCATATACGTAAAGTACCGCGTGACTTTCCCACATCGACACGCTGTTTAGAAAAGGGCCCGCGTTTGCGGTGGCGTGACATCTGCTGACTTAATTGAAGAACTGTCGTATAATCGATACTTATCAATTATATCAATACCCACTCTGGCGTTCCTCTAAACGCAAAGAAAAAAATAAAACGTTAAGTCTGTTTGTTCGTTTTTTTGTTTTTGTTTCTTGATTTGGAGGGGGGGGGATTGCTTTGCCTCCCTAAAGCCGCAGTTACATTAAGCACAGAACACAAAAGGGACATTGTACATTATATAAAGGGCAAGTCGTCACAATGAGTCAATTAATTAGCCAAAAAAATAATTAGCTCTATAATTGGTGAAAATAAACTTTTTTAATACAAAACACGCTGAGCGTCATCAAAAACCACTGCGTCAGCCAATTTTACAACTACTTGGAGTACGTGGGAAGCTTAGCGCATCGCTCAAGTTACCGCCTCGTGCAGCAGGCGCAAGGCTATTGATGAGATGGCGCGTCCGCTCGGTTTTTCCGTCTTATTACCAGCATTTTCTCACCTCCAGCCCTCTGCCTATTCCGGCTTGAGCGGCGTCGGCGTCGCCGTCGGCGTAACCGGGAGGTCACGTGACCCCCCGAGGTCACGTGAACCCCCCCCCCCCCCCGAGGTCAAGTGACCCCCCAAGGTGACGTTATCCCCGGCGTCACGTGACCCCCCCCGGAAAACGTGACCCTCAGTACCCTCCCCTCCTCCTCCTCAAGAGCTGCGCCCTAATTCGGCGTTACAGGGAATTGTAAACGGCTTTCATTATTTTTTTTTATTTTTCGCAAGGCTATTGATGAGATGGCGCGTCCGCTCGGTTTTTCCGTCTTATTACCAGCATTTTCTCACCTCCAGCCCTCTGCCTATTCCGGCTTGAGCGGCGTCGGCGTCGCCGTCGGCGTAACCGGGAGGTCACGTGACCCCCTCGAAGATCACGTGAACCCCTCCCCCCCCGAGGTCAAGTGACCCCCCAAGGTGACGTTATCCCCCAAGGTCACGTGACCCCCCCCCCCCGGAAAACGTGACCCTCAGGTACCCTCCCTCCTCCTCCTCAAGAGCTGCGCCCTAATTCGGCGTTACAGGGAATTGTAAACGGCTTTCATTATTTATTTTTTTTTTCGCAAGGCTATTGATGAGATGGCGCGTCCGCTCGGTTTTTCTGTCTTATTACCAGCATTTTCTCACCTCCAGCCCTCTGCCTTTTCCGGCTTGAGCGGCGTCGGCGTCGCCGTCGGCGTACCGGGAGGTCACGTGACCCCCTCGAGGTCGCGTGAACCCCTCCCCGAGGTCAAGTGACCCCCCAAGGTGACGTTATCCCCCAAGGTCACGTGACCCCCCCCCCCGGAAAACGTGACCCTCAGTACCCTCCCCTCCTCCTCCTCAAGAGCTGCGCCCTAACCCGGCGTTACAAAGAATTGCAAACGGCTTTCGTTTTTTTTTCGCAAGGCTATTGATGAGATGGCGCGTCCGCTCGGTTTTTCCGTCTTATTACCAGCATTTTCTCACCTCCAGCCCTCTGCCTATTCCGGCTTGAGCGGCGTCGGCGTCGCCGTCGGCGTAACCGGGAGGTCACGTGACCCCCCCCCCCCCGAGGTCAGGTGACCCCCAAGGTGACGTTATCCCCCAAGGTCACGTGACCCTCCCCCCCCCCGGAAAACGTGACCCTCAGTACTCTTTCCTCCTCCTCCTCAAGAGCTGCGCTCTAATCGGGCGTTACAGGGAGTTGTAAACGGCTTTCATTATTTTTTTCAATTTTTAGTCAAAATCGTATGTTTATTTTTCTATATCAAAAGTTTATTACCTATTTTAGTTTATTTCTTTTTACTTAGTATGACAATTAGGATTCCATATTATGTCCCGCTGGCCGTATAGCTCACCTGCAGAGACTGCTTGCGTGTAGCTTGTACGGCTTTTATAAAATAAATCTGTAAAGCCTAAGACAAAAACAGCCTGTATATATCTTGCAACGTGGTGGAAAGCGGGCGGAGTTCTCGGTTATTCCAATTCCGAATTGCGACTTCCCGAATTTTAGATGCGGTGTAAGAAAGCTCACGTGATATGGTTTTTGCTTTCTCGCTGACCGTTTTTTACGTTTCTGGAAGAAAGAGACGCGCTTCCTCCGGTTTCACATCAGGCTTCGGATAAGTGAAAACAGGTATATTTAAAAAAGAAAACATTTTATATAACGTTTTATATAAGTGGCAACAGGTTTATTTAAATAAAAAAAATAATACAAGAGGGCTGTAGAGATCGTTACTCAGTAAGTGTAGCTCAATTTGTGGCTCGTCACCTAAACAAAAGAACATTGGGAACATTTGCAAATAAGCCCGTCTTTGCCCACCCTAGGTGTGGGAATGCACCGCGCCTGGGCACGAACCAGATTCGCCTGAGATGAATGTGTCGTGCCATAGCCTCCTATATACTGACAAAGCCTGGCAGATCGCCATGAGAAGCGGCCGCCGAAATGGAAAAGGTGGAGCGGCTGACAACGGATGACAAAATAGCCATGTGACTGGCGCCCCGCTGTGGCAAGACGCCGAAACACTCTTCTCCCGAGCAAACAAGTGTGTTTTGGGCTCTCGCCGCTGAAAAAGCTGTGCGCTGATGTCCAGGTTCCCCGAAAAATGGCTCCTTGATGCTCTGTGCTATCAGATCCTCGCGCTCCAAATCTGCGACCGGGCACGCTATGGCTCCGTCATCGAACTGGCAGGCTTTGCGAGTATAAAGGAGGCTATGGTCGTGCCGACATCAGCGCCACGGCATCGGCGAGACGCCAGAGCCGGGTGTTTGTTTATAGGGAAACTTCCTTTCCCTTCCGGGAAACCGCGTTCCGCCATGCTAATTAACGAACAGCGTCTGCCATGCTTTCGGCATTTGTTTACACGCAGGCGTTGTTGGCGTCGTTTTTTGGTGCTGGTGAGATGCTGGAGGTTGGTGAGTAGCTCGGTCAACGAAAGAGCTCAGTACGTTCGGTCGGGGACGCGTTGCATAACGCCCTTTAAATTTGTTTCCTTTCGGAGTCGTTCAGGCGACATCTACTGGGGACTTTATGGGCGCCGACGGGTCGACGTTTTGATCGCCGGCTCGTCTTCAGCCCGAATAAAGACCGGTATGCAAAAAATTCGAGTACCAGACGATGCTCCTCGGTGTCGCCGACTACTAGGCAGATGTGAAGTTGGTCGTGACGCAGAAATCTTAGACGTAAAACACTGCATCCGCGCATAGAAGACATACGTCGACAGTCCATCAACATGGCGTCCGGCAAGATTCCGGTCCGGAAGTACGTCACGTCACACCACCCTAAGACTCAGACCTGCGCACGGGAAGAACTCACCCTGAATCTGGCCCCGACGGCGTCAGGAGCCGGGCACTCGTCGCTGCAGTTGGCGCCCGTGAAGCCCTGGGCGCAGACAACCCTGAAGTCCACGTCTAGCTTGGCCGCGTCTCCGCCGAATCCCCAGTGCGTCCAGGTGGGCCCCACGTCCAGCGGCCTCTTGAGCGAGAACCGGCGCACCAGAGAGCCCTCGGGCAGCCTGTGAGCACGGTCGTCCACGGACACCCGGCGCTGGATCCAGCGCTCTGGAATGTCCAGCACCCGCGTGGCCAGGTCCAGGAACCACTCGGAGGCTCCGAGGCTGCGGAACTTGTTGATCAGCGGGCGCCGGGCCTCGCGACGGAACGCTGCAAAATGCACACGCACAGTCTTGTATACACGTTGCTCGAAAAAGGTAATCGATTGCAACTAGAATTACTCTTGCTTGAAACGTACTCATTTCGCTTACTTGATTACTCGAGACGAAAGGTAGTTGGCCGTTATCTGAAAAAGCAGCCGTTACTTCTCCGATTACCTGTGATCTTCAAAACGACAGCCTTATCTGTCGGTTGGAAAATGGGCCTAAACAAAAACATTGTCCATTATTGGATGAGAATCGCCGAATTACAAAATTATTATCTTCTTAATTCACCCAACTTGATAAACCATCCTCTTGTCGGAGACTTTGTTCGAAGATTCCATGAAACTTCATAAAAGGTCTCCATTAGAAGGGGGAGGGGAAAATAGTAACCGTTACAAGTAATTATAGTACTTTCAAAAGTAATCAAATTACTCTTTCGATTACTTCATGATACATGTAGTCAAATGATTACAAAATTACTTCAAAATGTAATTGATTACAAGCAATTTACTTACTTCTAATAAATGTTGTACAAGATCTGCATGCGTACCACCGTTACCGAGACCATTAGGCCCGTTCAAGGCCTGTTCACACATACATCGCAATGCTAAATCAACACTATTCGCAACTTTCACAGCCTATAGGGGCGCACTGGTGCCTATCAAAATGGCTGCCATCTGGATGATCGTCGTAGAGCAACGGTACAAGGCTGGGTCTGCGACGCGTAAGTAATTCTAGTTTTGCTATATACGAGCAGTATTAGAGCCTTACGTTTTTTTTGTCACGTCAGGAAGGTGTAGGCATGCCATTTGTAATGAGGCCGATCATCCAGGAGCTAGGGAGCGCGATTCTCACACCGCGGTACCACCATCGCTGAAAGTTGCGAATAGGAACAGTGCTCATGCAACGCTCACTTGAACGTACCTATATAGTTAGTGCTGCCGCAACACTGTATTAGTGCCGTATCACTAATATAGTGAGAAGTGAGCGCTGCATCATTCTGGCCATTGCTATTTCCAGCGCTAACTAAAAGCCGGATCACACAGACAGCGCAGCGTTCATTCAACACCACGATGGAAGAATGACGTACGAACAAGGCCAGAAAGGGGGCCGAAGTTGGCCTTTTTCAAAATTCCATCGAGCAGCAATGGTGATCGCCATATCTGGGGCGTGAAACGTGCGGTTTGATTCAATACCTCGCCGAGCGCTGACGTAGCAATCGTTTCCGATCCTTTGCATCGCTTATCACCCAGGTGAAAAATGCTGAGTCACTGAGCTGTAGGCGCACGCTTAGGGTCTGATATACCGCACAGCAGAGCAGCAGCGCATGCTCAAAAGGCGTTCCACAGCCCAGTAGACAAAGACGGCAGCGCTCAGAGAGGCGACTCTTGCAAAGGTCGATATGCGCTACGTATACGAGCGACACGCACATATATTGGAGCATGACGTAGCGAACAACTTCTTCGCAGGAGAAGCGAGCTCCTGCGATACGTAGTCACGTTCTGACTGGCCCGCCAGGGCCGTAGCTTCCGCCGTATACTGGAATGTTATGCAATCACGGCTTCCTGGCCTACCCGGTATTTTTCGCTTCAGACACTAGGCTAATGGGCGCCACCAGAGTAGTACAGCTAACGTTTGAACAATACAGCCGCCACTCCCAAGCATACCCAATGTTTCTTGCCTCAGTTGCTAGATAGCGCCTGACCAAACAGCATTGCAGGTTGCCTAAATACTGTATACCTTGTTTCACGTAGCCACACTTAGCCTGCAGGCTAATAAGAACAATCGGACAGCATCAAAAACGCCCCATCATGGTGTTTGTCGTGTTTCTGCGCGTGTTCTAACATCACTAAAACAATCAGAAAAGGCCCAGTAACTTGCGCTTTTGAAACTGCTTGATTGGTCCTATTACCTCGTAGCGTCGGCTGCATCTGGTCTTAAGCTGAAACAATATATAGGCAACCTGCAATGCTGTTCGTTTTGACGCTATCTAGAGACGGGAGCAAGAAACATTTGGTATGCCTGGGAGTGGCGGCTGCGTTGTTCAAACGTGAGCCTTTACTCTGGTGGCACCGCTTAGCATGGTGTCTGTCGCAAGAAATGCTGGGCAGGCCAGAGCACCGTTACTAGATCCAACTCAGTTATGGAACTTCCCATAAACGCTGTGCATTGGAGGGAGTCCGAAACCGTGTCCGATTTTTTTCGCAGCTAGGTGGCGCTGCCGCGCATTAATCATCCGTGTGGCCGTTGCGGTGAGCGGACGTGTTTCCTGGTTCTCCTCGAGCATCCGAAGCTAAGTGCCAGTTTTTCTTCTTTTCTCTCTCTTTTGAGAGTTGATTGGAAGTGACTATGCGGTAGCAGTGTTAGGTTTGAACGCAGCAGCTGCGGTTAGTTG
>JAZHYW010022577.1:0-18378 GCA_037355805.1 Ixodes ricinus
TAGGGCAGTGGTGCTCAAATGAGGGTCCGCGGACCCTTTGGGGTCCGCGAAGGCATCCTAAGGGTCCGCAAAGCCCTGCTTCCCAGCAATAAAAGCTGTCTTTGTTTAAGATTGAGAATAAACGTTCCAATTTTGGGGTGAGTTTTCTCGTGTACATGTCCATAAGAGATGTCTGCTTCACACTAGCCCTTGGTTATATCCATTTACTAAAGCACTATCATAATCAACCAATAACTTTTCCTTCCCCTCACCACGAATGGGGTCCTCCATCATCTCCGCCGATCTACAAGGGGTCCATGAAATATCAGTGGTTGAGAACCACTGCCTTAGAGGTAACATAGGATATTGTGTTTGCTAAAAAAATCAGTGCTGAGATTTGTGCGTTCTCGCTGCCTTTTCTCGCTCAAATTGTTGCCACATGAAATAATGAACTGCTGGCCTTTTAATCGGTTTTGGGTGTTTTTGATGATCAATTGCTTTAACCCTTTAACCACCAATTATTTTCGAAATAAATGTACAAACTTTCCCAAATTTTTTTTATTTGCACATATCTTTTTTATGTCGTTCTGATTTTGCAAATACATTACTTAATTGGTTTCTGATTGGTATTAACACAAAACTTTTAAAAGAAAAAGTTGATTTTTATGGATGCTTTCCCTCAGTGCATGTAAGAGTAATAGAATAACACGTGCTGAAATGTGCAGTATTTATTTGAACGTACGCACCGTAACAAAAGATCCAAGTGCCTAGACGTTTCTCCGTACTGGCACTAACAAAGTTCCGTAAGTAACGATTCCTTGCAAAATTATTAGCGCAAGGAACACCATCATCTCTTTGCGGTCCACCGGTTTCCATGAAGAACACCGTGCTGCGAAATGCGGGACCGCTTAGCGGTTTGTCTCTGTCACAATGAGGTCGACAAGGTCCCAATCAAAAAAACTTCGAACCAGCCGAGAATGTCTTTTTCGTCAGTGGGTTGCCGCAGAATCCCAGGCACTGCACAAAACGGAAACCTCGGAGGCACGGGTGGCGGGTTTTCAGTGTTTACGCGTTGCCACACTCGAACACTACCCAGCGCGTCGTCTTCTTCGTCACTGTGGTCGTCGTCTAAGTCCGTTTCGTATTCAAAATCCATGTCCGACTCACTCTCAGAGACAAATTCGATGTCTTCATCGTTGCTACTGTTCGAACTGCCGCAAGAGAGAGCCCGTTTCCGAGGGCTGTCACCAGCATCACTCAAGCTTGCTGCCATTTCTGATCACTGTTGCAAGGCTAGATACGCGCCAAAGGCCAAAACACGCTATATTTGCGCGACCTCTCCTGCCCTCCAGTGTTGACAATTGAAACTAAAGCCGATGGACGAACCTGTCTCGTGTTTGGCAGTGAAAGCAAACCATCATTTTGGCTGGACGAGTGTGACTCGTCATCAGCGATATTGGTACAACCTTTCATGACGAGTACAGCTCGGGCCGGGTGGTTAAAGGGTTAATGTACTAAATCCCAGACATCTGCAATGTATCGGAGTCGTCAGTCTGCATCCAAGAGCTACTGAAGGCGAGGGGAAGAGCGTTATATTTTTCCTATGTCTTCTGAGAACAATATGAACACAGTATCACGTAGCATCAAAAAGATACAATTTATGTGAGCCAATCTTTCAACGCTTACCACAGGGGACCAAACCTGCACAAGCAGGCACGTAGAATGCTTTCAGAATATTATAATCGAGCGAATTCCTCCCCTCGGTTAGGATCTCGATTCCGCATCCACCACGGTACATTATTTTCATCAATGAGAGGAAATGTAACCTCTGTCTCAGCGTTAATGTTAAACATCGCAGACATTTGAGCAAGAGCTCTGAGAAATGGCGCTGCGAGCAGAGACGGACAAGGAGTGTCGTCTGCTTCTGCACGGACTCTGAACTGACTCCGGAGCCGGTGCAAGGTTTTGAGGAACTGGGTCTGAACTCGTCCAGAACTGTGATGAATCAAACGTGTTAGTGCAGCGGCTGTGCAACTTCCGGTTGAATTGAATGTGCCAGTTCCTCCACTGCTGAACTAGTTCAGCCAGTTCAGGCGAATCGAACAGACCTAATGTGTGCATGTGCATCCTTTTTTAATGTCTTTGCTTTGCAACAAATTAATCTGACATCCGGTTATTATCCGGTCAGTGTTCACAATCTTGCAGCTTCTGGAATGCCGAGTATTTCAGTATCCGTATTCTAGAATACTTTCTTGCTGCACTAGTGAAGACAATTGTATCTGTTTTTGTATTTTATCCTCACAGTACATGTATTGCAGTATTTGTATTCCGGAATAGGTTTTTAAGTATATCTGCCCAGCCCTGGCTATCTCTTTCCTGGTGGGCAGCTTCTATATAGCATATAAATGGTCTTCGTCCCAAATTCAGAGGCTAGAAGAACTCGATTTCAAGTGGCAGACTACCTTAAAATACCGAGCAAACGCCCACTCAAAATTTGGAGATAATCACAAACCACTGGGGGATGGGTGCTTGTTAGGTCATCATATTAACATGTATATATGTGTACTGTGCACATTTTTTTTTCAAATGTTACAAAATTTGGGGTTGGGCACTGGGAATGGGGGGACGCTCTGTATTTTACGGAGCTCTAAGCACGAGAACAGCGAGCACTATCATCATTCTTGACCACAAGTACACATGGTTTGAACTTTCAATGTTATTTTACACTAATAGGTATAGGGATGGGTTGAGCTAGTTGGTATGTGTCTGCTATATGCATCGGCTTGTACAAAATACACAAACACACAAAGGAAGGAATGGGACACTCTGATCGCTGACTATCAACTAAGGTTTATTACTCCTTCCTCTTCATTCCTGTTTACTTTGACCACTAATAGTGTTCACTTTTTTGATGGCTACTTAAAAATGATTACCCCTCTCATTGGATTCATATGTGCAGTGTTTGACAAGTAGTGAGCCTACTTAAAAATAAGCAAGCACATTAGAAAAGAACTGTGCCAGTGGGTAGTTTTACTTTTCCCACATCATTTTAACAGCAATCCATCCAGCTTGGCATGGTGTAAAATTGTGAGCCGCCATTGCCGAGAAACATCACAGAAAACTTGGGCGGTGTGACTTTCCTCCAAGACATTCGACCCTGTCCCACTGCCTGCCCCAGTTCCATGAATGTGACTTAGAACTTTTATCTCACACACCCTACTCACTGGATATGGCACCATCAGACTTTCATCTATTCCCTGCGCTCAAACAAGATCTGTAAAGACAGCCGCTCCAGCAAGGAAGCCGTCATAGACGCTGCACGTGAGTGGTGTAAGGACCAAGAGAAATAACTTTTTTCTCTGTGGGTGGGCTCCATTAGAAGTGCGTAACACTCAAAGGAGACTTTGCAGAGAAATAATAAAGGGCCATTTGCATGCGACAGTCCCATCAAAGGTAGGCTCACTACTTCCCAAGCTTCCCTTGCAGACAGGTTGTGTACCAATCTTTAACAACTTTCTACAGTACTAGCCAACAGTTTTTCGTTACGATTCATATTTTTTGTTGGGTGTATTTGCGCGCCTTGCGTTGCACTGCCAGTGCTCCCGATGTAAACTTGCTTTTGTGCGTGCCTGCTCGCAAGTGCAATGTGCCTGAAATAAATGGATGGATTTGTAAAGTTGTGTGCAGGGAGTTTTATTGTCGGGTCTGCTGCATATATAGTCGACCATGCTGATCATCCGAGAATGTCTTGCCTCATATATTTTCCCTACTGGTTTCAGAAAAATTAGGCATTCCATAATTTGACTGCACATGGCCCAGGGGAGGTCGTGCGGCCAGTCTTCTGTAGTGGAAATTTGGGTTGATGGAACCTCGCAAGTGGTTAACATCACCAAGTTTGGAAAAGAGGACAAACTGAGATGAGAGGGCTTATTTTTGTAGCTGCTGGAAAAGGAAACCTCAATGGCAATGTTTAAAGCTGTGCCCAACATGCAGTGCATCTTTTTGCGGCTGCATTTTGAAACCCTGTTGCTGAAGCAAAGTTCATGCTAGCTGAGTTCGGTTTCCCTTTATGTCTAGACTACCTATTCACCACTGCCTGGTGCCAGCTGGGCCAGCTTTTTGTAGTCGCAAAGAAAGATGGAGGTCAGGCAGGCAAAGCCAGCCCTCGCACTGTGTCTAGCACAGGCTCCAAGTCACTCGGGCGAAGCTATCGGAAGCTTGCGGACATGTGTGAATACGATCCTTTGCAGATATTCTGAGGTGAGCATAGCTAGGACAAATCTGACACCTGCTGTCTGCAGCATGCATGCACATAGCAGTGGGCATGTGTGCATATCACATTGCAGGGGCTAATTGGTAAGCACAGCAAGCTTGACAACCCTTGACATCAGCCAATTCATTTACACACGTGCCTAGTCGTCGCTGCAGGTGAGGAGAATGACAGTAAATGGCCAGTCGGCTTGTGGAATATTTTCTCACTGCCCGTTTCCTTCGCCAAATTTGTAAAATAATCACTACACTTCGCGTCACCCCACTGTGGGTGTACGCGTGCGTGCACGCTGCCCGCGCGCACATGCTTCAGCCCCTCGAGTGCTCGCGCAAAAGAAGCACTGGTCGAAGCAGCTGCGTTTACGCTGTAGTACCTTTTCCAGTGGAGCACAAAAAAGCTGACATCGGGTATCTTTCGCCGAAGGCTTGACAATGCACTTCTCCATTTCGACTAGCTGCGGGGAGCGCGATTGATTCTTGCAGAGGCGTGACAGTGTATATGCAAAGCACAATTCACACGTGCACTCGCGGTCCAGATCACCGCTTGTGCTCCGTTGGCGTCTCACATACGTACCTGGCGCGATTCCTGTTGAGGCCAGCAACGGGCGAACGATGTTACACCCGTGAATAATGCTGCCAAGCGGCGAGTTGGGCATCGCGGTAGGGCAGACTACACAACACCGCAGCGGCGCGTCGTACGAATGAAAAACAAACAAAAACGTTAGCTACACTGGACGTTTTAGCGAACGACAAACGAGCTGGGTTTATTTCCAGGCCGTAAATAACTTCGGAACGCTGGCAGCGGTCACGGGTCCTTAGGCCTAAACACACCTTTTCGTCTTGGCGTACGTGAACGTTACGGCAGAAAGTATAAGCGGCCGTAGCGTAGCTGCCCAGTCAGCATTGAGAGCTGTGCGCGTATGTTATCCACTGTCACACCAACGATATCTTCCAATATCTAGCACTGCACCACTGCACTTTTTTCGACTGGGGCGGGGAGCATTCCAAAACAGCAGGGCGTCTGCTCAACGGCGGTAGCGGGGGGAGGGGGCTGCACGCCGCTTAGAAGAGCCCGTAGCGCAGGTGTACCACGTGACTGCGCCAGCCAATCGCGGTATTCTTCCTCCCTCCCTTTCCTCCTCTCCCTCCTTTTTTTCTCTCTCGCGGGGCTTTGCCGGGGGGGGGGCTCTCCGAATACGCGTCCCGGCTCGGCCTCGGCTACAGCGCAGGCTCGTCGAACTGCCTCCGGAACGCGAGCTGGCGCGCGCGCGGGCTGGCGATGGAAATTGATCTTCTTAGAAAACGAGGCTGTAACGTATTGTTAAATGGCGCAAATGGACGTATTTTTCGCATCTTTTTTTACACAGTGTGTGAATCTTGCGAAACAGGCGACGAAGAGTGGTGGGTTAAATATGCTCGCATATTGTGTACTTTGTGTAATACGTAGGATTACCCAGAAAGGTGGGTCAATATCGATAAATGTGCGCGTAAAAAGCAACTACATGCACGGGACTTGTCAAACTTATTCACCCTCAGTATTTTGTCGTGCGATCCAACATTGTCACGTATCGCGTTCAATTTGGGTCCCAACACCGGTGATCTCGAATTCTATATCGTGTTCGATGTTGTATATCCCACCGTCGGTAACTTCGTATTGATATCGTATGCGATGTTGTACCCCAACACCGATAGTTTCTTGTTGTATTGCGATGTTGGGTTTATCGTTTGGCGACCAACTTTTGTTGCATTACAACTGCCATAAACATTTGTTCGAAAACGATCACTCGTTATTGGCCTTCCTCATTAAAAGGTAGGTCGCGGGTGTTCCAGCTAGTTATTCTGAATGGTTTGGTGGCTGCCTAGCATTTCAAGCGCGCGAGGCTGTGGTATCTGTGTGCCGTTCCAACAGCCGTACATACTTGCACTGTCGATCAATGTTGATGTGTTCGCAACGCAGAACGTTTGTCTTCCGTGTATCCGAACCCATTATCTTTCTCTCGCGTATTGCAGTATTGTAACTCGTGCTGTTTTACGATATCATTCACGCGATGTCGTATATGCGGGCATACCGATATCCACATGTTGCTTTACGAACGCTCAATATCGTGGTACGTTTCCTCTTAGTCCGCTTATACTGCATCAAACGCGCGATGCAGTATAAGCACCACATCGAAGCCACCTACATCCATTCCCCGGCCACCGACGTTCTTCGATATCGCCTCATCACCGTGGATACCGTAGACTCGTGGAAATAAAATAAAACTAACCCTAAGATGACTGCGTGTCTCTCTCTCTCCTCTGGTTGGTCGCCTTGTTAAAGACTGGACCCTGATAGCGGTCCGGTCAGTCTGCTATCGACCTACGTAAAATCGGTCGCGAAGAAGCGAAATGATGGATGAGTTTTACGTGAATCTATTCTCAAATGCCTCGTCGGACATTTTTCACGACAATAGTTTGAGTAAGTTCAAAGTACAAATTGTCCCACCTATTACATTAAATGAACCGTACGAGGTAGCCCGAGAGGAACTTAACTTTCCATTTAGCATCAAGAATGTGACGAGCCCATCTACCGAGCTGTACTTGGTCAGGCCTACGGATGCCGGGAAAGTGGAAGGCACCAAACAGCTCCGAATACAGCCAAAGCGAGACTTTATCGCGCTGGTGAAAAGTGCCCCGCGAGAGCTCTTTGGTCCCAAGACGAGCTTCGAGCGAAAAGAAAAATGTTACTCTTTAAGCTTCCAGAGAAACAACGCACTGCGCATGTCCCCTACATTGTCGAAAAAACTCGGATTTGCAGAGATCGTTTTTGGAACAGGTCAGCCCGTGGAAGGCAGCCCCGTGGAGGAAGATACATTCGATCGTGAGGTAGAGGTAGAGCTCACGAGGGTTAAGCACCTGATGGCTCAGGACCGAATTGAGATCTTTGAGGGCTTCTACGAATCGCCAGAAGATCTCATTAACGCGATAAACAGCGCCTACCAGTCTCATCTTAAGCTCAATTCTTCGAAAATATTGCTTCGTTATAATCCATACATCAAAGTCGTAGAGTTACAGTTGCACCACAGCGGGTATATCTTAAGCAATGCTCACTTATCCCACATGCTTGGCTTTGGTCAGAAAAGCTTGTACACTTCCTTCTCGGTGGCAGACCGTGATGTTATATTATTTCCCAGCAATTACATTTTAATGCGAAGTATCCAAAAATAGCATTCTTTGGATACTTCACGCACTTTTCGCCTATGTATCTATCTATCTATCTATCTGGCTATCTAACCTCTTACGCCGCGGGTCAATAAATAAATAAAAAAGACCGGCGCCGGCTGGGATTCGAACCGTTGACCCTTTGATCAGCATGCAGACGCGCTAACCACAGAGCTATGAAGGCAGTCATTCAACGCACTCTAAACGGTTGTTTATATCTTTACCATAGGACGCGCTTTACAGCGCTGTCACAGCTACCGGTGCGCGCGCGTTCCATGCTCCCTCACCCTCTCCCGCGCTCACCCTCTCCCGCGCTCGGGAGAGGGTGATGTAGCGGCCGTGCTCAGCCTCACGAGAGCGGAATGAGCCCTCGTGCATGGAACGCGCGCGCACCGGTAGCTGTGACAGCGCTGTAAAGCGCGTCCTATGGTAAAGATATAAACAACCGTTTAGAGTACCGTTGCTTGAGACTGGCTGAGACGCCAGAAAGTCTGGTCGGTACCATTTTGAGTGTTTGTGCGTATGGCGCGTGCTTTGCTCGCCTTCCTAAGTGACACAAACGCACGTGCTGGGCTGCGGAGATCGTGCGCAGGGCTGTGAAAGTGTCAACAAATTTAGAATCGCCTCAAGAGTGGGCTGGCGTATCTAGAGTGTGCCGGCCACCTGACGAACGCGCATAACTCCGCACCGTTTGATGCTATTCGCATTAACGTAGATAATCATTCCCAAAGGATGGGTTCTGCTGATTTTTACCTATTGCGATATCATAGAAGCGGAGCACGTCGGTGACGTGAAAGCTCCTCTCTTGAGAGTCGTCCCATTCGTACTGTCAAAACGAAACGAAATGATATCGTATTCTTTCAATCTACCCCAATATAAGAAGGTGATGGTAAAAGAAGTCAGCACCATTTGTCTCAAGCTTGTTGGCGAGAGACAAGATGTCGCTCATGCCCTAACAACAAAGACGCTTAGCAACAAGACACGCGCCATCTATGAACCGAGGTGTCAACTGCGCAGCGATTCAAATATTAGGTGACGTTGGTCACATGATCCACAGGGATAACACGCGACAATGCATTTCTCGTCACTCGGCGACGGGCGACATATCCGTGACGTCATCGTGACAGTGTATTTTCCCGCCTGGCAGATGACTCAATAATCCTGAACACTTCCGTCATCCCTGTAGCGCCCTCCGGTGAATAGGGAGTTTTCGTAGATCGTTTCCGCTATCCCGCAACGCTCTCCGCAACCAGTTACGCTAGCGGGAACTCTTCAGTCAAGGCCATCGGCGCGCTGGCGCAGTAGCGGCTGCTTCTTTGCGGAGGGCTTAGCGGAGGGGGAAACGCGGTCTACGAAAACTCCCTAATGACTCAGCAATTCCGCTACAAAACCCAAGCGTTGCGACAGCTCCAACACGTCATCTGATTTGCGCGCGTGACGTACGAAATACTATACTTCGTTTCACCTGCCGTCCAGACGCAGCCGATACTACGAGATTATATGACGAATCAGAGAGCGTCAAAAGGGCACCATCATGGTGTTCGTAATGTTTCTGTCTGTGTTTTTCATCGCTGAACCAATCACAAACAAAACAAGCCTAGTGATTTGCACTTTTGACGCTGCTTGATTGGTCCCGTTCCCTCGTAGCATCCGCTGCGTCTGGACGGAAGGTGAAACGAAGTATAGGACGAGTTAAGTCGTCCAAGAAGGCGGTAGAGTGTCGGACTTCTTAGCAGAAGGTGCCGAGGTCGATTCCCAGCCGCCGCAGAACCTTTTTTATCGAATAAAATGCATTTACCGCGCAGCGATTCAAATGTCACATGTCCTTCATCGTCATGTGACCGTCCCGCGCTACGACGTCATCATCCGTGACGTCACACTCTGGAGACTGACGCAACTGAATTCGCGTCCTCTAGGAGCATGATTGACAGGTCCCGGCCGAAATTTGGGGCCGAGGTAATGGGACCGGGCCATGGGACCGGGCCGGGAGGGGTTTGAGACAGGTACCGAAATTTGGGGTCGAGGACCGGGCCCTAGGAGTGTGACGTCACGGTCACGTGTGACGATGATACAGGATGGAACCGAGGCGCGTGCCCAGTACGTGCGGCCTCTGACGCCATTATCATGTCACTCTGGCGATTGATTGACAGGTCTCGAGGACCTGTCAATTTCGACACGCCCTGTCCCCACGCCCACGGTCCGTGGACCGGACCGTGGGCGTGGGAACGGGGCGTGTCGGAATTGACGTCATGGTCACTTGGGGAGGATGATACAGGATGGAACAGAGGCGCGTGCCGCGTACGTGCGCTGAATTTGTTTACATCTGTGTACGTGACCAGAATTTGTTTACTTCCTGTTCCATCGTGTATCATATTATACAACTTTAGTGACCTAAATTTAGTTCCCCTAACGTCTCCAGTTTTATGCACAAGATTGCTATTCTAAACGTTAAATCAGGCGTCGTGACCTTTCCCGAATACCTAATGTGTTCCACCAGTTTTAGTCAAAACTAACGAGTAACGAGTAACGTAATTTGATATTCGATACCGTAAAAAAGTAACGAAAATACTTTACTCGTTAGTCATTAAGAATACTAACGAGTACGTTACTGCGTTAGCGAAAAATGTAACGCGTTACCAGTACTGTCGTTACTAGTAAAGCGTTACCTCCAACACTACAATCACACAGGGTGAGCTGCTTCTGTTGTGGCGCCGTTGGACATCTTGCTAAGACCTGTCGAAGTACGAAATCTTATTTCAAATCTTCCTCTTCAGCAAAGCGGAGTGAATTAAGCAGGCCTAGTGAGACTCGATTTAGCGAGGTGTACGATGGCGAGGTGTACGATGGCTTATCCGTTAGTCTGCATACAACTTAATTGCCTACACTTCGCGTTCATCCTCATGGCATTCAACGAAATATCACTGCTTTCGTTTACACGGCTGCCGCAGTGAGTGTCATTGATGCTAACTCCCGTTCAGTTAGTGGTACGACACCTGGAATCTAACACGATAACCTAATCTCCTCTGCTGATGCTACAGGACTTTAAAAATAGGGTAATGTTATGCTAACTGTTGAAACACGAGGAACTATCGTTAACAACTTCTTGATAAATTTCAGGTATCTTTAATGATCTACGATCTTTTTTTGTGACTGGTGCCTTAATGTAAAACGAGGGGAGGGGGAGGGCAAAATAGCCGAGAAGGTGTAGCGGTGAACACTCGAACTAAAAACAGGTGGTAACGCATGGATGCTTGTAGAATTGTTAGCATGTGGCGCCCCACTTTGGTCAACCTAGGCACTTCAGAGCTGCATCCGGCTGACGACAGCGGCCCGTGGACCAAAGTTGACCCGGTAATTGTGATAAAAAGTAAGTGCAGGCCTCAGAAGTATTTAAAGTGTGAAGGTTCTGTGGGGTGAGTAAGCTCCGCGTAAACGGTAGATAGAATGAGATTTTGTTCACTGTTGCCAATGGTCTTCACCGAATTGATATGCCACATTCGCTTGGTCCGATCCTGCTTGCGATTTTCAGTGTCGACGTCGAGCATTGCAACTGTCGTCCTCGTACACTTTTGAAGCCCAAGCGACGTCAAGACTAAAAATAGCGAGCAGAATCTTATTACGAGAATCACGCTTTAGCGTCCATTCTACGGCGTTCCCGCGGAATGAATCACCGCACGTGACCTTATTTACGCGGCGTTTCGCGGTGTAACGAGCCTTGTTAATTACGCTCAGGTCACTAATGTAGCAAATGATCACTAGGAGGACATAGTATGAAAAATTCCAACGCAAAAAAGAGCACGGGGTCTCACACCTACGCTTGACAACATCACATTTGTAGGGTTTCTCGATGCGGGACGGCGCGCTTCTTGCCCACACCCCAATGGCGCATGCGATTCGATAGTGGCCTGTCTCCAGGGGCGCACCGGTTTGTTTGTACGCATCGGTTAGTCATAATAATAAATAAATATATACACCAACCAAATCCTTGTTTAAAGGGGCAACCTTACGTTTCAAGACCTGATCGGTCTCTTCAGACGTTCACTGCGGATATGGCCGTTGAGGAAGTGTACTTCATATTCTTCTCCTTTTACGGCAGTGTATTTCGTTTCGCATCGGTGAGGTGGTGAAGTCCGTTTACCTAGACGGTGGGCAGAGTGCCGCGAGATCTATTGATGTTTTCTGTAGGGGTGTGCGAATATTAATATTTTTGAATACGAATCGAATACGGATAGTTAGCTTCGAACATCGAATCGAATCGAATAGTCGAAGGCAGGTGCATTTATTCACAGCATTTTTATTTTCACATGTCGGAACTGCAGATAACTTTTGTTTTAATTTTTATATTTTTTATTTTTTGAGTTGCAGAATTGCAGTTGACTTTTCTGCATGACAACTTCTGATCTTCCCTACAACTAAAATTTTCATTTTTTGTGTTTTTATTCTTATTAACACCAGTGAGGCACTGGTGCTAACGAGAATAAAAACACAAAAAACGAAATTTCTATTTGTAAGGAAGATCACAGGTTGTCATGCAGAAAAATGAACTGCTGCACATGGTCAGGAAGGAGGCGCTCCCTTTGAGCGGAAACTACACCTCCAGCCACAGAAAAAGCTCTCTCACTCGGCGCTGAAGTAGCAGGTATTGCGAGGTATTTGATGCAAAGCTTAGCCAGACTCGGATATCTTAAAGGACACATGCAAAGGAAAACAACATTTTTTTTAAACAGCCTAGATGGAAAAAGTATGTTATAAAACGAATTTACAAAGAAGAAAGAAAATTTTTAGAGCTATATTTACGGCGCAAAACGAATTTGTAGTTGGCGCCCGCGGGAGCCGCCGCTGGTCACGTGGTAGACCTGTGCGTCGCCGCCGCCGCACGCTGAGCGTTTTGCGCCGCCGCTTCAACGCGTTTCTCCACGCCGCCGTCGCCGCCGCCGCACAAGTTCGTCTGCTTCGGGGCGCCGCCGCCGTCATCTGACCGGCGCACAGGTCTATCACGTCTGCTTGCGCTTTTTCAAAAGCTTCATTTGGGCTCTAAAAGTTACTTATTAATCTTTGATTTTTGTTGCACTTCAAACGAAGATGAATAAGTAAGTTTTCGAGACCATAGGAAGCTTCCGAAAGAGCGCAAGTACCACGTGACAAATAGGGGCCAGTCACGTGATAAATATGGGCCACTTTTCCGCGGCGCCCGTGGGCGCCAACTACAAATTCGTATAGCGCCGTAAATATAGCTCTAAAAAATTTTATTTTTCGTTGTAAATTCGTTTTATGACTTCCTTTTCCCAACCCGGCTGTTTAAAAAAAAAGTTTTTTTCTTTTGCATGTTAACTTTAAGCACCCGACAACTCGCCACCACTCACACGGATCACTCTCTCTTTTTAGCAGTGCCTCCTCCGCATACGCCACAACTTCCCATTCTGAAGCTGAAACCACTTTCTCAAAATCACAGCACAAATACCCAGGCAGCACAGACACGTTGAAAAGACGTCGAAAGAGCGTCGATGACGTCAGGAACCACATGTCGAAAGAACGTCGAAAGTCTGAACGTCAGGTCCCTTCGACGTAATATGGAAAGGCTAATGTCTGGAAAAAAGCGTGGATTTTACGTCGACATAACGTCCCACTTAACGACCTTAGAACGTCGAGTGCACGTCTGAATTGGACGGGAAGTCAAGTGATAACGTTATATCAACATTGACACAATGTCCCATTTAACGACCATAAAACGTCGAGTATACGTCTAAACTGAACGGGATGTCAATTGAGAACGTCATATTAACGACATCATAACGTCCCATTTAACGACATAAAATGTCGAGCGCACGTCTGTGATAACGTTATGTCAACGTTGAAATAACGTCCCATTTAACGACCATAAAACGTCGAGCATACGTCGAGACTGAACGGGATGTCAATTGATAACGGTCTCGACCTGGGTCACCGTGGAACAATGGAGTCAACCGGATCTGGCTTCGTTGCTCGAAGGTATGTTCGCGAAAGCATGTATATTCGGACGGAATAGACCATTTGCTAAATCCCCCAAGCGCCCCGGCCCGCACTCCAGGAATCATGGGAACGGTGTTCCTTCAGCTCCCTAGTGATCGGTAATTTCGGCCACTTCCATGGTTACACAGTTTTGGGTGTAATTCGGAGTCACCCTAAACAAGCGTCCTATAGTGCCCAAGGACCTGTCATATCACTTTTAAGATTTCTCGTCAATGACAGCGTTTTCGATACTGTGCATGCTGTCCACCCTTCAACCTGGCTCAGCTGCAGAAATCTCTTACATTATTATCATTCTCTTACAGCTTCAAAGACGCTGATATTAAGTTAGAAACGCTAAAAATGCTATAAACAGCCCCGCTGACTCCGAGCTAAATCCTGGTTTTTGTTGTGAATTCTCGGCTTTTTAAGCAATTCCTGCTAAAACAACAATCACGAGAATGATAATATTGTAAGAGATTTCTGCAGCTCAGCCAGGTTGAAAGGTGGATTGCATGCACAGTATCAAAAATGCTGACATTGACGAGAAATTTTAAAAGTGATATGACAGCACCTTGGGCTCTATAAGGCGCTTGTTCAGGGTGATCAAGGTGTTCGCTCAGGCATTGTTGGGACGTCTCGCGCTCAACGTTCAAACAACCCTCCCAAAAACAAAAAAACACGTAGAACTGACGTCGAATAATGTCGATGACGTCAAGGTGTTGCTCAGGACATTGTTGGTACGTCTCGTGCTCCACGTTCAAAGAACTTCCCGAGAAAACGTAGAACTGAGTCTATTAATTCCAATGACGTCAAGGTGTTGCTCAGACATTGTTGGGACATCTCGCGCTCAACGTTCGAAGAACCTCCCGAAAAAAACGTAGAAATGACGTCGAATAATGTCGATGACGTCAAGGTGTTGCTCAGGACATTGTTGGGACGTCTCGTGCTCCACGTTCAAAGAACTTTCCGGAGAAAACGTAGAACTGACGTCTATTATTGCCAATGACGTCAAGGTGTTGCTCAGACATTGTTGGGACGTCTCGCGCTCAACGTTCGAAGAACCTCCCGAAAAAACGTAGAACTGACGTCGAATAATGTCGATGACGTCAAGGTGTTGCTCAGGACATTGTTGGGACGTCTCGTGCTCGACGTTCAAATAACTTCCCGGAGAAAACGTAGAACTGACGTCGATTAATGTCGAAGACGTCAAGGTGTTGCTCAGGACATTGTTATGACGTCTCGTGCTCGACGTTCAAAGAACTTCTCATACAAGACGTCGAACAGACGTCGATTACTGTTGAAGACGTCGAGGTGAAGCTTATGACGTTGTCACTACGTCAGCGTGTTTGACGTTGTCGGAACCTCTCATGTGGACGTACCAATGCCGTCGATAAAAAGTTTGTTAAGGACTTCGACGTCGCCCAACGTCTAGGACCTTATTTCGACGTCATCTCGACGTCTTGTGCTGCCTGGGTAGGGGCTTACACACAAATACACGACACCACCGGCCACAAAAATAATCACACTTAGTAACACACTCACAGCAGACAAAACACTCACACAGCGCTGCTTTGTCTGCTGTGAGTATGTTACTAAGTGTGATTATTTTTGTGGCCGGTGGTGTCGTGTGTTTGTGTGTAACCCTATATTTGCTGCTGTTATTTTGAGACATGGATAACCAACTCGCTCAAGCCGTCGTGAAACCACTTTGCTTTCTATTGCACTTTTGGCTAAGTGGTCAAATGCTTGCAAAACATTGCTGACGGCGTTGAGCCTTGATCTTTTGACTGTGTTGCAGCTTCCGGCAGGGTTTCTTCAGTAGCATCACATGAGGCTAGCTCTTGCAGCACCAGAGCTTTTAGCCAGAATAATTTTTTCCTTTTCAGCTTTACAAATAGTGGACTTGAAGCGTGGGTCCAAGAACATAGCAAGGCATGCTTCCTTGTCCTCCTTATACAGAGTGAACCTTGCCTTGATGGATCTTATCAGTTCTGCGGGAAATTCTGATGCCCCAGCACAGTTACCTAGACAGTGGAGCATACCAAAAATCATAGGAGCTTGGGAGGACAAAGACGGATACTTCTCAGCACTGGCAATAAGAGTGGCATCAAACAATGGCTTCAATGCTTGTACATATTCAGAAGCATCTTTCCACTCTGATGAACCAAGTCCATCGATGTAACAGTCCGAGGTAGCAAGCTCCACAGTGACTGCTTCTTTGAGTTCCAGAAGGCGATACAACATTAGATACTGGCTATTCCATCTCGTCTCCACGTCTTGCACCAGACGTAGTGTGTCCTTTCCCATCTTCTTTTGGCACTCCTCAAGCCTTTTCTGAGCTGATGAACTGTGCTTGTAATGTCCCACAATATGCCTCACTTTCTTGCACAGGCGATGAATGGCCGGCGAACGGGATCTCGCGTCATTAATCGCCAGTTGAAGCGTATGCGCGAAGCACGCTCTTTCAGTCCACGGAAGTCTCCTTACTGCAGCACGGATGTTGCGCCCGTTATACGTTACGATGAACTTCGCACATTCATCGGGTATCTCCCAGTCACGGCACATTTCGTCCAGCATAGTTGCAATGTTCACAGCACTGTGACTGGCAGCCATGTGTCGAGTGTTCAATGTGAACCGCTTCATCGTGAATTTTGGAGTGAGAAGATGGCAGGTGAAGGTCACGTAACTTTCGTTAGCGCGCGATGTCCACATGTCGCTTGTGAAGGCAACAGCGGTAGTGCCGCCTTCAAAGGCACTGTTGAGCTCTGCTTTCACTTCTTTCCGGTGTCGTCATACATCCGTGGCACAAGCACGCGCGAGAGTGTAGAGCGGGATGGTAGGCGATAGTTGGGAACGGCTTCTGTCAGAAGTTCTTTGAAGCCGCGGTCTTCCACAATGCTGTAAGGCTGTAAATCAAGCGCCACCATGGCGGCCACCTTGTTATTTAGCGCTCGCACCCTCTTTTCTGGCAGGGGCTCCGTGCGGTGGACGAAGTCCGTCAGCGTCGGTTGATCTTTTCCTGGCGTACCAGCGGTAATCCCACGATACTCTTTCAAAAACGCCGGATGTACTTTGAGATGGTTGACAAGGGGCGTTGTCGTACCTGTGGGCGCTTTAAGCGTTGACTCGCATGCCGTACATTGCGCCATCGATGCCGTCACCCTCGCAAAATATTTCCAAATAGCGCTCCTCTCTCTTCGTTTTGGTGCCGTTTCCCGTTCGTTTCTCCGCTTCGCAGGCGGTTCCCCGCAAACACCTCCATCCGCCATAACACGGGTGGGCGAACGCGAAAGTGAGCAGTTTAAAAAGTCAGGAGTCACAAGGGAACAGAAACTCGCAGATTACCGCTACTGACACCGACGCCACATGTCGCTGTCAATGGGCCTTACTTACCGAAACCGAAGCCGAAAGCAAAACTTACGCTTGCGAATACGTTCTCGAATATTCGATTAATTTCGAATATTCGTGTTACGACGAATATTCGAAAAATACCAAAGTCTTAGTTTACGAATCGAATACGAATATTAAATGTATGATATTCGATTCGTATTCGAAATTTCGAATATTCGCCCACCCCTAGTTGTCTAGCGTCGTTTGGATATTCCACGATTCAATGAAAAGCATATGTCTGGGATCTGTCTCAACGACAAGCATGTAGGTGTTAGCAAAGCCAATCCCGTAGTCCTTGACGTCGCAGTGCTCTGCTATGGCGCTGTGTTCGTGGTCGAACTTGCGAACGTCGTTCTTATGCTGGTGGAGTATCTTTGAAAGTTATTTTTTTATAAATTTAATATCTGTGTTTAATTTAAATATAATTAAGTTTTTATAAGTATGAATAAATAAGTTCTTTGTTTAAACTAAAAAAAGGAATTTTATGAATAACGCTTCGTGCTTTCTCCTTAGGCGGGCTGTACTTTGGACAGGGCATGAGTCTTCTGAGCGTGGACATCGGCTTATGGGCCACCTGGATTCCTTCTTTGGCCAGTGCATATGCCAGCACCTCGCTTGTATCTTTTATGTGGGGAACGCTGATGCCTGGGAGGTAAGACGGGGACTGTGTGCTTGCTTGTGGTCGCAGGTGTCGGCAATCTCCGGCTTGATGACAGGAAATATGATGGATGAAGCTGCTTCTTTAAGTGCTCGAAAGGGACTTCTCTCGAATGTTCAGTTTCTAGGGTTGGTATATGGATTTTTAAAGAACCATAGGAAAAACTATAGGCAGCTATGGCACGCTGGTTAAACAGTCCCATAGACTAAGCCATAGAAATTTAAATAGCAGATCATACAAGTAGCTATAGGTGACTAAAACACTCAAAGTAAAGTAATAGGAAGCTATAGCACACTGGCGTAGAGTTTTATAAACTGAGTCATAAATATATCTGTCGTGAAGCATAGAAAGGAGCTACGGATAACTAGAGAAACCATAGAGTAAAGCCAAAGGAGGCTATAGCAGGCTGCCTGAATATTCGCAGAGGGAAAGCCATAAAAATCTCTATAGCGAATCATAAATAGATACCTAAATATACCATAGAAACAACATAGACAGCTATTGCAGACTGACCAATAAGGCCAATAAATTAAGCAATATAAATATCTATATAACACCATACAATTAGCTATAGACGGCAAAACAAATCAAAGGAAAAGCTTTAGGCAGCTGCAGCATGATGGTTATTACAGAGAACCATGCGATAAGACATATAAATCTCTAAAGCAGACCAGAGAAGCTATTTATGGCTCAAAAGATCACAGCAAACACCATAGGCAGTTATGGCATACTGAATAAAGAAGACCCATAGAGTGAGCCATAGAAATATATACAAGAGATTATACAAAGAGCCATAGATGGCCCAAGAAACCATAGAATAGCCCATAGCGGCTACAGCACGCTGGCTGAAGAGACCCATATAGTGAGAAATAGAAATCCATATAGCAGACGAT